>CAUYQV010198485.1:0-11366 GCA_963574575.1 Galagoides demidoff | reverse complement strand
ACAATGATGGCTGCAACCAAAAAACAGCCCGGCATTGTGGCGGCGCCTGTGGTCCCAGCTACTTGGGAGGCGGAGGCAGGGGACTCGCTTGAGCCCAGGAGTTGGAGGTTGCTATGAGCTGTGATGCCATGGCACTCTACCAGGGGGATAGCTTGAGGCTCTGTCTCAAAATAAATAAATAAATAAATAAATAAATAAATAAATAAATAAATAAATAAAAATGAAAATAGAAAAAATTAGTAGGACATTGTGGTGAGCATCTGTAGTCCTAGCTTCTCCATAGGCTGAGGCAAGAGGATCACTTGAACCCAGGAATCTGAGGTTGCTGTGATCTAGGCTGATACCACTGCACTCTAGACTAGGCAACAGAGTGAGACTCTGTCTCAAAATAGAAATAAAAATAAAAGGCAAATGCATTAAAATTTATTAGGGGTACCCGATATATAAAGAGAGATCATTTAATTTATGATCTCTATAATAAAGTTAAGGAGCTGATCTGTGTAGGAATAGTTTCTTTCTTTTTTTTGAGACAGAGTCTTCAGTATGTCATCCTCCATAGAATGCTGTGACATCATAGCTCACAGCAACCTCCAACTCTTGGGCTTAAGCGATTCTCTTGGCTCAGCCTCCCAAGTACCTGGGACTACAGGCGCCTGCCACAGTGCCCAGCTATTTGTTGGTTACAGTTGTTGTTGTTTAGCTGGCCCAAGCATACATGCAACGTTCTCTCTGGGTTCAAACCCGCCAGCCTCGGTGCATGTAGCTGGCGCTGTAACAACTGTGCTAATGGTGCCGAGCCAGGAATATTTTTTTTTTTATGTGACTAAAGTCAAGTTTGCATCAATTCAGAACAAATTATTATAACTTAAAGATATTATATGCAACCCTCATGGTAACCACAAAGAAAATATTAATAGAATATGCACAAAAGGAAATGAGAAGGTGATCAAAAGTGTCACTACAAAAAAATCCACTTAACCTGAATGAAGGCAGTAATTGAGGAGACAAGGGACAAACATGCTATGAGACATTTATAAAATAGGTAAATACTTCTCTTTGCTTATCCTTGATTACCTTAAACACAATGGAATAAAATCCTCAATTAAAACTCCTGGATTGGTGGAGTGGATAAAAAAAAATCCAGCTAAATTTCATGTATAAGAGATTCATATTATTTTATTTTTATTTATTTAAACCCTTGTACCAGCACGCTTAAAAATTTAGATCTATGGAAACGAATGAGTTGAAAAGGAAAGGAAAGAAAAAATATTCTAGGCAAACAGTAGCCAAGAGAGGTGGAGTAGATATATTAATATCAGATAAAATAAATTTTTTTTTGAGACAGAGCCTTAAGCTGTTGCCCTGGGTAGAGTGCTGTGGCATCACAGCTCATAGCAACCTCCAACTCCTGGGCTTAAGGGATTCTCTTGCCTCAGCCTCCTAAGTGGCTGGGACTAAAGGCACCTGCCACAACGCCCAGCTATTTTTTGGTTGTAGTTGTCATTGTTGTTTGGCAGGCCCAGGATGGATTTGAACCCACCGGCTCTGGTATATGTGGCTGGTGCCTTGTCTGTGAGCAAGCCCAGACAAAATAAATTTTAAGCCACAACCTATCACAAGAGACAAAGAAAGACATTATATAATGATACAACAGTCAGTTTACAAGGAAGATATAACAATTATAAATATTTATGCACCAAACCTCAGAGTTTTTAAGTATATGAAGCAAATATTGACAGAATTGGAGAAAGAAACAAATACCAGCTGAATAATAATAGGAGATTTGAAACTCCACTTAAAGTGATGGATAGAACAACCAGACAGAAGATAGTAAAGAAACTGAAAACTTGAAAAGCATTAAGGACCAGTCAAACCTAATAGAACATTTCGCCCAATACCAGCAGAATGTATGTTCTTCTCAAGCATACATGCAACGTGCTCCATAGGCCATGTCTTAGGTCACAAAACAAGTCTTAACAGATTTTAAAGGATTGGAACAATAGAAAGTATCTTTCTAATCACAATGAAACAAAACTAGAAAATAATAGCAAGAGGAAAACCATAATACATGAAAATTAAACACATATTTTAAAATAACCAATGGATCAAAGAAGAAATCATGAGGGAAATTTGAAAATGTCTTCAGAGAAAATAAAATGAAGCACAACATACTAAGTTGGGTGCCTGTAGCTCAGTGGCTAGCCACATACACTGGAGCTGGTGGATTGGAATCCAGCCTGGGCCTGCCAAACAACAATGACAACTGCAACCAAAAAAAAAAAAAAAATAGCTGGGCGTTGTGGCGGGCGCCTGTAGTCCCAGCTACTTGGGGGCTGAAGCAAGAGAATTGCTTACACCCAAGAGTTTGAGGTGGCTGTGAGCTGTGACACCATGGCACTCTACCAAAGGTGACATAGTGAGACTCTGTCTCAAAAAAAAAAAAAAAGAAAGAAAGAAACACAATATACTAAAACTTACAAGATATAGCAAAAGCAATTCTAAGAAGGAAATTTATAGCAACAAATGCCTATATTGAGAAAGAAGATTGAGCCAAGCACGGTGCTATAATCCTAGCACTTTCGGAGGACAAGGCTGGTGGATTGCCTGAGCTCAGGAGTTCAAGACCAGCCTGAGCAAAAGCAAGAGTCTGAGACCCCATCTCTACTAAAAAATAAAAAATAGCTAGGCATTGTGGTGGGTGACTGTAGTCCCAGCTATTTGGAAGGCTGAGGCAAGAGGATCACTTGAGCCCAAGAGTTTGACGTTGCTGTGAGCTATGACACCCCGGGACTCTACCAGGGTGATAGAATGAGAGTTTGTCTTAAAAAAAAGGAGAATGAGACTTGGGAAAGAAAGAATTCCCAGAATACTTGGGAAAGAAAGAATTCTTTTAAAATAGATGACAAATTTCAAATGAAGAACCTCGCTTTACATCTTTAGGAACTAGGAAAAGAAGAAGAAACTAAACCCAAAGCTCATAGAAAGGAGACATTAACGAGAGGAGTGATGGCTCATGCCTGTCTGTAATCCTAGCACTTTGGGAAGCTGAAGAGAGAGGATCCCTTGAGACCAGGAGTTTGAGACCAGCCTTGGCAAAAGAATGCTACATACACAGTCTCTACAAAAATAAGAAAAATTAGCTGGGCATGGTGGCACATACCTGTCGTCCTAGCTACTTGGGAGGCTGAAGCAGGGGGTTCAGTTCTTGGAGTGGGAATTGGAGGTTACAGTAAGCTATGATCACATCTGATCACACTACTGCACTTTGGTCTGGGCAACAGAGCAAGACTCTGCCTCCAAAAGAAAAAGAAATATTAATACCTAGAAAATGTAATAGAGAATGAAAAACAATAGACAAAAATCAGTGAAAAATAATGTTGTTTTTTTAAAAGATTAACAAAAATGGGTGGGACCTGTGGCTCAGTGGGTGGGGCACCAGCCCCATATACTGAGGGTGGCGAGTTTGACCCCGATCCTGGCCAAACTGCAACAGAGAAATAGCTGGGTGTTGTGGTAGGTGCCTGTAGTCCCAGCTACTCAGGAGGCTGAGGCAAGAGAATCGCCTAAGCCCAGGAGTTGGAGGTTGCTGGGAACTGTGTGACACCATGGCACTCTACCAAGGGCGATAAAGTGAGACTCTGTCTCTACCAAAAAAAAAAAATAAATAAAAGATCAACAAAATTGACTAATAGGTATATCAACTAAGAAAAAAGAGAGGACTCAAATAACAAAAATCAGAAATAAAATGAAGTTACAATTGATGCCCCAGAAATAAAAGAATTATGAGGATATAACAATGACTATACACCAACTAATTAGATAAAGTATATGAGATGGACAAATTTCTAGAAAAATACACCTAGGCTAAAACATGAAAAAATAGAAATAGGGATAGATCTATAACTAGGAAAGGCATAGAATCAAATACCCACCACCCATCAAAGGCAAGCCCTGGACAAGATAGCTTCACTAGTGAATTCTCCCAACCATTTATGACACTAACCCTTCTCAAACCCAAAAATTTGATGAGGAAGGACCACTTTAGAACTCATTCTATGCAGTCAGCATGGCCCTGGTTCCAAAGCTACAAGACAACTACAGGCCAATATCCTTTATGGACACGGATATAACAATCTTCAGAGAAATACTAGCAAACTGAATTTAGCAGCACGTTGACAGGATTACACATCATGACCCAGACTGAGTTATTCCTAGAATGCAAGGGTGGCTTAGAATACAACATATACCACTTTAACAGAAGAGAGGAGAAGGAAATTGTAATTATCTCAATGAATGCAGAAAATGTTTGACAAAATGTAACGTCCTTTCGTGATAAAACACTTAACTATATCAACATAATAAAAACCATATATGAAATGCCCACAGCTAATATTACACTTGATAGTGAAAGACTGAAAACGTTTCCTCTAACACCAGGGACAAGGCAAGGATGACCACTCTTGCCATCTCTATTCAACGTAGTACAGAAAGTCCAAACCCCAGTGACTAGACACCAAAAGGAAATGAAAGGCTTCCAAATTGGAAAGGAAGAAGAAAAGTAACCCACCCCAACAATCAGTGGCAATATGGCCTGGAGCTCAGAGAGCTGTGGTTCTGCCTGGGGTCTTATGTTTGGACTTTTAGTTTTTTAAAGGGTCTCAGATGTAAAATGTTCGCTGACCTTCAGTGCACTGCCTATGCTCACTGGCCCATGCAAGGCCCTTTGATTAGGCATTTCTCTTCATTTTTTTTCTTTTATCCCCCAAACTCTGGTACCCTTTATGTAATTTAAAAATGCAAAGTGCACAAAACTCATTGTACAAGGTTGCATGTGTATTTGAGGACCGATAGCAAATCTATTAGGCCACTAGGGTGTTTCCATTCTGTCTCCCATGATGCTTGTGTCTCCAGTTTTCTTCCCGAATACTGTATATATTAAAGAAAGGAAGAAAGTAAAATAAAAAAAAAGATAGATCATTACAACTGAATAAAAACCAAAATAAATCCTTGCAGATACGGTCAAATGATCTTTGACAAGGGTACCAAGACTACACAATGAGGAAAAGATAGTTTCTTCAATAAATGGTGTTAGAAAAACTGGATATCCACATGCATAAGAATAAAATCGGGGACTCGGGCTGGATATGCGCAGCATCATGGCTGCTGACAATGAAGATGGTGAGCTTTGGTTCCAGTGACTTCCTACAGTGGTGTCAACAAAAGCACAAAATCTGGGGAGGACCTAGCAGTCCAGGTTCCCGTGATGCATGTGCAAAGCAACAACTTCAAGGAGATGTGGCTATCCCTTCTGCTGGCCATAAAGGCAGCTAACTTTGTGGCTGTGGACATGAAGCTGAGTGGGCTTGGGGACAGGAAGAGTTTGCCGAACCAGTATATTGAGGAACCTTATAAGACTGTGTGTCATGCTGCCAAGGCCCATTCTACCCTTTTCCTGGGCCTTGCCTGCTTCAAGCAGCAGTTAGACAAGGGTGAACATTCCTACCTGGCTTGAGTGTTCAGTCTCACCCTATTGTGCATGGAGGGGTATGTCATAGAACCAAAGTCTGTACAGTTCCTGGTACAGCTTGGCTTCAACTTTAACCAGCAGTATACCCAGGGCATACATCCCCTACCATAAGGGCAACGACAAGGGTGATGAGAGTCGGAGCCTGTCAGTTATGGACACTGTTCCTAGAACTGATCTGGGCCCACCAGCCCCTAATGGCCTTATAGACGTGGTGTTCCCATACCAGAACTTCTACACACACCTCCCAGATAATCTGGGAACCTTCACTGCTGACCTGAGTGAGATGTTCTCAGCAGGTATTTAGGACACCAAATATGCTGCTGAGTTTCATGCTTGCTTCGTAGCCTCCTACTTAGAATATATATTCTGGAAATGTGAACAGGAAACGGGAAGCAACAAGCACCTGGCAGTCTACATCTTAGCCTGGAGTTCTACAGCTATCCTTCTAGCATGAGGGCCAATATTGACTACCGCTGCTGCATGGCCGTAGGGAACAATGGAGGAGGGCTTTGTTGAGCCTGCCTGGGACTCAGAACTCTGAAGAAGCAAAGGATGGTCCTCTCATGTAGTAGGGATAACCTCAAAGCTGAGGATGAAACTAGGAACCTGCCTTGCTCTGACCAAGGTCACAAAAATGACCTGGAGCTGGGGTTTAAGACAGCAAACTCTGTAAAAGCTGACATGGCTGCCTTAGAACGGAGTCAATCCAGTCCTCACCCAGTGCCTGGGGGATTACATCCAGCTGTTTTTTTTGGTTTTGTTTTGAGACTGAGTTTCACTATGTTGCCCTCGGTAGAGTGCTATGGCATCACAGCTCACAGCAACCTCAAACTCTTGAGCTTAAGAGATTCTCTTGCCTCCACCTCCCAAGTAGCTGGGACTACAGGCACCCATCACAATGCCCGGCTATTTTTTTGTTGCAGTTGTCATTGTTTTTTTTTTTTTTTGAGACAGAGCCTCAAGCTATTCCCCTGGGTAGAGTGCCGGGGCTTCACAGCTCACAGCAACCTCCAACTCCTGGGCTGAAGTGAGTCTCCTGCCTCAGCCTCCCAAGTAGCTGGGACTATAGGCGCCCGCCACAACGCCCGGCTATTTTTTGGTTGCAGCCATCATTGTTGTTTGGTGAGTCCAGGCTGGATTCGAACCGGCCACCTTAGGTGTATGTGGCTGGCGCCTTAGCCACTTGAGCCACAGGCGCTGAGCTGCAGTTGTCATTGTTGTTTAGCTGGCCCAGGCTAGGTTCGAACCCACCAGCTTGGGTGTATGTGGCTGGCGCCCTACCCACTGAACTGTAGGTGCCAGCACATCTGGCTGTTTTTGATGCCTTTATGACAGTTTATGTGATGGCCTATGTGGGAGTGAACCAGAGACCTCAGTCCTGCAATTCTGGACCCTGACTCTCTGAACGCCACAACAAGACGTATCTGAGTGGCAGCGTTGTACCCCTCACGGTGGCCAAGACCAGTTCTTCCATTCCTCCAACGCCCACAACCAGACGATGAAGCTGGCTTGGGACAATAGATGACCCAACTTCTACCTAGCACTTGGGTATAGCAGGGGCCAGGGAAGAACAGCGGTATTTGGGTCTCTCTAGCTTGTTGAGAAATGTCATATTACTACTACTGAGTTTGGGAGGAAGGAGAAGGAGTGGTTCTGGCTGCAGGATACTGCAGATACTGCTGCATTGACCTGGACATTTTCCTTTATCCCGGAGGCTGAGGTCTAAGGATACAAGAAGGTTGACCAGTACCTGTAATGCCAACTTTATTTATTTTTAAATCTGAAAGTGTCTTGGGAAAGTTTTATTAAAAAATCAACAGAAACAAGTTATGAAAATAACAGAATAAAATTAGATCCTTATTTTGCACCATCTATCAAAATTAACTCAAAGTGTATTACAGACCTAAGCATTAAGACCTAAATCTATAAAACCATTAGAAGGAAGCTTAGAGGAACAATTTGTGGCATTGGATTTGACAATGATTTCTTGGATATGATGCTAAAAGTATAGGCAAGAACAGAAACATGGATTGTACATGTACTTCATCAAAATTAAAAAATGTGCACATCAAAGCAGAGTGAAAAGGCAGCTTACAAAATTTAGAAAATATTTGCAAATCATATATGTGAGGGATTAATATCTAGCATATAAGAAAACTTGGGCTTGGTGCCTGTAGTTCAGTGGTTAGGGCTCTGACCACATATACCAGGGCTGGTGGGTTCAAACCCGGCACCGGTCTGCTAAAAACAATAATGACAACTTGTAGCTGAGCCACATTAAAGGCTGCCACAACTTTGTTCTTGATTGAAACTGTCTCAAGTTCTGCAGGAAGGGATATTCCTTTGAAGACCCTTCGGAGAGATTAGAAAACTCATGTAGTGGGAGGCAGGCACTGAAACAGAGCATGCTGTGGTCCGGAATTGCCTGGAAGAGACCTGAGTATCGGTAATCAGATAAGGTTATTGTGCTGCTAAGTTAAAGATTATATCTATTCTTTACAGATGAATGTTTTGTTCCTTGAAGCAAAAAGAGATAAATAAGGCTTCGACTTTTTTGTAACTTTATTGTATTGTAAATTTAAGATTATGTGTATAAATGTAGAATGCTTTATATAAGTGAGTAAGAAATCAGGCAGCGCCTGTGGCTCAGTGAGTAGGGCGCCGGCCCCATATACCGAGGTTGGTGGGTTCAAACCCAGCCCTGGCCAAACTGCAACAAGAAAATAGCCGGTTGTTGTGGCGGGTACTGTAGTCCCAGCTATTTGGGAGGCTGAGGCAAGAGAATCACCTAAGCCCAAGACCTGGAGGTTGCTGTGAGCTGTGACATAACAGCACTCTACCGAGGGTGACAAAGTGAGACTCTGTCTCTAAAAAAAAAAAAAAGAAAGAAAAGAAATAAACTAGGGTCTCTGCATGCCTGAGAGAGCTGTAGCCCGCATCTCTTCTAAGACATTCTGACCACTTGTCCTACTTCTGCAACTCTGGCCCGATCAATTCACTCAACAACAACTACAACAAAACAATAGCCGGGTGTTGTGGTGGGCGCCTATAGTCCCAGCTACTTGACAGGCTGAGGCAAGAAAATTGCTTAAGCCCAAGAGTTTGAGGTTGCTGTGAGCTGTGATGTTATGGCACTCTACGGAGGGTGTAGTAAGACTCTGTCTCAAGAAAAAAAAGAAAACGCCTACAACTCAATAACACAAAAGACAAACCAATTAAAAACAGGCAAAGGCATTCAATATACATTTTTCCAAAGAAGATCTACAAAGGGGTAGTAGGCACAAGAAAAGATGCTCGACATCACTAATCCTTAGGGAAATGCACATCAGAACCACAATCGATGAGATACTGCTTGACACCCATTAGCATGGCTATTATTGAAGAGAGAGAGAAGAGGAGAGAGGGGAAAAATAAAGAATGTAACAGTTTAACAGTTGCCAGCAAGCATATGGAGAAATTGGAATGCTGTGCTTTGCTGGTGGGAATGTGAAATGTACGGATGCCATTGGAAACCATATGGCAAGTTTAAAAAAAATTAATATGTTAAACATAGAATTACTGTATGACACAGCAATTCCATGTCTAGATATATACCCCAAAGAATTGAAAGCAGGGAGTTGAATTGATATTTACACACTCCAGAACAATATTCACAATAGCCAAAAGGTGGAAACCACCAAAATGCCCATTGACAGATGAATGAATAAAGAAAATGTGGTATAGATACAAAATGGAATATTATTCAGTCTTGAGAAGGAACAAACTTCTGGTCCACTCGATTATACAGAAACATTACGCTAAGCGAAATAAAACAAAAGGACACATATTGTATGATTCCACTAATATGTTTATCTAGAGTGGTCAAATTCATAGAGCCAGAAAGTAGAATAGATGTGGAACCAGAGGGTGGAAGGTAGAGACTTAGTGTTTAATGGGGACAGACTTTCACTTTGGGATGGTGAAAAATCATGGAAATGAATTGTGATGATTTGCACAACAGTGTGAATATACTAATGCCACTGAATTTTATGCTTTAAAATGGTTAAAAGGGCACATTAGATGTCTGTTATCACAATTAAAAACACATGAAGAGAGCAAGCCCTTCCAAAGTCTGGGCGAGAGCATTTCAGGCAGTGAGAACAGTCCTGAAGGCAGAAAATGCCTGTTGTATTTGAAGAATAGCTGGGACAGTTATCGCAGAGCTCAGGCACACCTCTGTGATCATGGTGATTGTTAAATTCTCTTTGTTGATTTCACAGTCACTTACTTGGTCTGTTGGTATTGTGGTGTTCTTGAATGAATGAAGCCATCCATGTTAAACAAGGGGTCCTAAGTTGAGAGGCTGCATTGGATTCAGACCTATCCATGGAGGCCAGCCTGGGGAACAGGGGGCTCTGTCAGTTTCCCCCATTCCTCTGGCCCCCTCCCCTCCTTCAGTCTGCCCATCTGACCTGCTGAGATCTGTTCGCTAACCCTGAAGATGAATGAGTAGGAGGTGATATAAAGAAGGGGATACTTTAAGGAGGAAGATTTTTTTTTTCCTTTCGAGACAGTCTCACTTTCTTGCCTCCCGGTAGAGTGCTATAGCGTCACAGCTCACAGCAACCTCAAACTCTTAGGCTCACCTGATCCTCTTGCCTCAGCCTCTCCAGTAGATGGGACTGCAGGTGCCTGCCACAATGCCTATCTATTTTTAGAAACAGGGTTTTGCTCTTGCTCAGGCTGGTCTCTAACTTCTAAGCTCTAGTGACCCACCCACCTGGCCTCCCAGAGCGCTAGGATTACAGGTGTTAGTCACCATGCCCGGCCCTAAGGAGGAAGATTTAAAATATAAGTTCAAGGAAGATAAATAGGTCCAGCCTTGATTGGAGTGTGCTTTTTGAGGGTTCCTTGGGAGAAGTGAATTTGTTTCATTCAAAAAGCCCTGAGAGCAAAGGAAGGCAGACTCAGAAAATCAGAGGCATTGTACTTGTTTTGAACACCTTATGTCATCACGCTGATAAACTGCCAGGCTGGGTTCATTCTCTTCTGTTTGGTTTCTCAAACACAAACTGCCCTGATGGAATCTGAAGTCAGATCGAGAGTAGATCAACATTGACTCAGCAGCCTGCCACGGTGCGAGGCCGTATGCCAGGAGCTGTTTGGGATACAAAGTGTGAGGGAAAGCTGGAATATAGCATCTCCTGGGGGAAAGGGGAGGCGCAGACACATGCAGTGCCCCGTGGGGACAGCCAGCTGGTGCTTTGGCAGTGCTTCGTGGGAAGACAGTACCTTGATGAGGCCTCTACAATATGGAATGTGGATACACTGTGGGTCCAAAAATGCCAGTTTTTATGCTCCCAGCATAGGTCAAGGTCCTAGAAAGTGATTATTTTTAACAGAACTCTCTAGTTTTTAAGTCAGGTGGTCCATTTATTAATTTACAAAGGAGGCATTACTCCTCTGGTAATTTCAAAATTCAGGTTCATTCCTTAATGACTCCTTTCCTAATATAAAGTTTCTTGGAAAACTAAACGAAAGATCAGGAAAAGATCATGAATAAGTAAGATGACCCCATCCACATCCCATGTAAGAACACATGTCTTCATTGACTAGAAGACCGTTTTCATCAATCAAGCCTGGACAGACAATGGTGAGTTGTTTATTTATTTTTTTTTTTTTTTTGAGGCAGAGCCTCAAGCTGTCCCCCTGGGTAGAGTTCCATGCATCACGGTTCACAGCAACCTCCAACTCCTGGGCTCAAGCGAGTCTCCTGCCTCTGCCTCCCAAGTAGCTGGGACCACAGGCGCCCGCCACAATGCCTGGCTATTTTTTGGTTGCAGCCATCATTGTTGTTTGG
>CAUYQV010198481.1:0-17388 GCA_963574575.1 Galagoides demidoff | reverse complement strand
CAGCAACCTCCAACTCCTGGGCTCAAGCGAGTCTCCTGCCTCTGCCTCCCAAGTAGCTGGGACCACAGGCGCCCGCCACAATGCCCGGCCATTTTTTGGTTGCAGCCATCATTGTTGTTTGGCGGGCCTGGGCTGGGGATTTGAACCTGCCACCTTAGGTGTACTTGGCTGGCGCCTTAGCCGATTGAGCCACAGGCTCCGAGCCTATAGCTCTTATCTTAATCCTTAGATAGCCCTTAGAAGGAGGTGGAGGAAGCAAGGTATACAGATGGCCATCTAGCTGGTAATGGGTCAGGCCAGGATTTGAATCTAGGCTTTCCTTACACAATAGCCCAAGCTTAGCCACTATGCTCTACTACCTCCAAAGAGCTACAGAGTGGGCTCAGCTCAAAGCACCATTAAGTCATCCATTCATTTATTCAACTAACCTTCAACTCTTTTGAATACCTTCTTGTGTTTTAAGAACTGTGCCAGGTGTGCAGGTGTGGAAGTACCACCCATCCTTCTTGTATTCCTCCAGACAGTCCTGGATGGGTTTGAGGAGAAGTCATCTAAGATAAGAGTGTCAGGCAGAACTGGAAAGGTGGCCAGAGTCTGAAGAATCTTATATAGCCCAGGCCTGAAAGTGCCAAATGGTTAGGGCCAGCCTTGCACCAACAGGAGGGTCTTTCCGCTCAAGGACAAACCTTAAGCTCAGAATGAGGTAAGATGGTCCTTGCCTTCTTGGAAGTACAGGAATTGAGGTGATGCCCCCAAGGCACCCTTCAAGACTAAGAATTCTGGAAGTTAGTAGGTAATTTATGAAGCAGTAGGGCATAATGCTTAAGAGTGTGAATTGTCTGGGATCAAATCCTGGCTCTGCCATTTACCAGCTATGTAACCTTGGGAAAATGGATTAATTTCTCTGAACTTTAGTTTTTCCATCTGTATAATGGGTATAATAGTGATGCCTACCTAAGTGGCTGTTGTGAGGATTAAATGGGTTAATATCTGTTTAATGCTTGGAAGAGTATACCCAACAGATGTCTACTATGCTGGTTGCTCCTTGGCTCCACCCATTGCCTCATGTGGGCCCTCCTTCAAGAGGAAATCAACACATTAGGATCTTGACTGAGGAAGGGTCAGGAGAAAGAGTGACCTAGGATGAGCCAGTGACTCAACTTCTACATGATCCCAGAGAAATCATTCTAAATACAAGTCACTCCTCTGCCCATAGTCTTGCCATGGCTCCTGTTGTCTGCAGGATAAATTCCAACTCCTTCACAGGACCCATGCATACCCATTCTCATCCTCTGTGCCATGCCCAGATCTCTTTTCTTATCTTTTACCATTTGTACTTTTGATGCCAAGGTTTTGCCACATCCAACATTACTGTTGAAACATGCTTCTTCTCTCCCATCCATTTCATCATGGTGCCCAATTTATCTAGAATACCTTTCCCCTGGTTCCCTGCCTGTCAGAGTTCCATCCTTACTGGAATGGAAATTCCAGGAGGGCATGGACTTTCTTCTTGGTCACTGCTGCACCCCCAATACCTGGAACCATCTCTGGTGCATAGTAGGTGCTCAATAGTCTCTGAATTTTGACTGCATACATGAGTCAAGTTCAAATAGCACTTCTTCTGTGAAGCAGCCCATGCTTGTGCCATACTTTTGGTGCTAGTGCCATGCTTTTCCATCCCTCTCAGAGTGGACAACTTGCTCACCTTACCTTCCCACTGCTCTTGGTGCCACTTGAAGCCAGAAACCTCAGTTGAAGCATCTTAGGATTTCTGGTACTCTCTTTCCTGGCTATACTTCTCTTAGACTCACCACTTGGGAGGTTCTACACTATGTCTATGCCCTGGACTGGACCTGGTTCATATCGGTCAGAGTCTGGGGCAGGGCATTTCCCAAACTCCCCACATTATAAGCCTAATGGGTGGGGGTGGGTGGAGAACTGCTAGAGCAAGTGTTCTGTGACTGCCTGTCCATCAGATGGCTTTGAGCCGACCCCTCAGGGAAACACTATTGGCTCAAAGGGACTCCAGGAAGGGTCTCTGAAGAAGTTGGGTCTCTAGCCAGGCCCAGCATAAAGAAGAATACAGAGAAATCCTTGCTCTCCCCCTAGGGCAAGGGGAATGAGTGATACCTCCACATCACTGCCTGGTATCTCTTGTGTCCTTAGACTCAAGTATGACTAAGCCAGGTAGCCCTTGACATGTCTAGTTTGAGCCAGTCAGTCTGCCTTCACAGCAGACCCAGAGGGACTGAGAGTTAGAGGGGATGAATGATTGACCGAAAGGGGCATAGTGTCAGTTGATAAGCCCTTGGAGTCTGTCTGACCAGCTTAGTGAGTGCCACCTGGGCACCAGGACCAGCACCCTGGAGCAGAGAAAGAGAATAATACAAACACATGTCATTCTATGCCAGGCCCCATGCACAAGCATTGTTCTACTCCATCCTCCCAACAACCCTATGAAAGATATTATCATTCCCATTTTGCAGATGAAGAAACTGAAGCTCATATAAGTTAAACCCCTGCTTCAGGTGCCACAATCATTAAGTGCCAAAGTCCCGATTTGAACCCAAACTTGAATACTTAGTGACCAGTCTAGATTAAGGCTGTGACTAAAAGGCTAAGGCCACAGCCCCTTCTGTGTCATTTACTCTCTGCGTGACATTTGGCAAGTCTTGCCTCCTCTCAGGACCTCAGTTTCCCATCCATTGAGTGGGGATGGGACAGTAGGGGGTTTTAGTGTTAGACCTGTCTGGTTTCTAACTTTTTTTTCTCAGCTGTGACAGCAGCAGGTTCTGTGGACAAGGCAAAGAAACCAACTATTCTCAGCTTCTTCACTCAGGGGAATAGCTTTGCTTGGGGTGGTCTCAGGCAGGGCTCAGAGGAACACTTGCCTCTCACCTCAGGCCCTGGGGGACAGCAAAGCTATACACAGCTAATTGTTATATCTACTCCTTAGTGTCAAATGCCAGTCAGAGCACTTTGCAAACAATCTGTTTAATCATTGGGCAGTCCTATGGTATGTGTGCTACCATCATCATCCTCATTTTGCAGATGAGACAATGAGGCCTGGACTGGCAGCTAATAAGTGGTACAGCCACAATTCAAATGGCAGCCACCTTGCCCAGGAGGCTGTATCTGAAGCATCATGTTGTTTATTTATGTGCCAGGCACTGTGCTTAGTACTTTCCATGAAGGATGGATGGGCAAGAGGAGGATGAGACCTCATTCTGCATCTGAGGCCTCAGAGGTGAGTTAGCCTTGGCCTTGGACATAGGCCTTTCAGCCTTTCCTTTCCCAGTGTATCCAGGAACTTTATACCGGTCTGGGGGCTGGGGAGAAGAGACCTCCTAGCAGGACAGTAGGCTCAAGATCACGTGAACGAGGCCCACAGGAGAGTCTGAGTGTGGGCAGACCTTGGCACCCTCATGCCTAGTCACCTAGGTAGTGCTTCTCTGGGGCAGTCATGCCTCAGTGGCTTCCCAGCAGGCTTATTCAGAATTGCTGCCACTCAGTGTGGTTCATGGCAAAAGAGTAGAGCCAAGCCTTTCCTCCAGCAGTGACTATAGAAGAAAGAAGACAGCAAAGCCACCTGGTTTAACTGGGCCCAGCCTGAGGCCCACAAGCCAGCAGATTCTGGTTCTTTAAAGTGACTGTAAGTGGATAAGAGCTGTGTCTGCCCTTGCCACCCACATCCCATCTCCTCATAGCCTGTAGGAGAGGAGTCAGGCCAAGTTCTTAAGGGCTCCCCTTGCCCAGACTAGATCCCCAGGCTGGGCTCCCAGCCCCTGTTGTGTGCCCTCTTAACAGTCTGCACTCCCCTTCAGAGTAAACATCCCAACTGTAACTAAAGCATATTTCAGTATTAGTCACTGAATGTTTGTTCCCCTCACCAACTAGGTTAAACCCTCCATGAGGGCAGCAATGATGTCTGCCTCCTCTGCCACTGTGCCTCAGAACACAGCACTGGGCTTAGCATGTAATAGGTGTCCAAGAAAAATGTGTTGAATGAATATCTCCCAGCCTGTTAGTATCTACCCCTAAAGTTTGAAAAAGACAGCCCCCTACATTTGGCCCTACAGCCAAATTGGAGAGGTCAATCGGCCTATACTCCCTGTTTCTTTCAGACCCCACCACAAGGGCCCAGTTAGCTATGGCCTCCTCTATTTCTCTCCTCATCCCCCTTTTCCTGTGCTCCCGGGTCAGCCAGGAACCTGCCAATGCACACCAGCAAAAGAAAAGGTGGACTGTAGGGCCAAGACAGCACCGGCTGCCCAGGCCCCAACTGCCCCAGCAGGCCAGTCTTTGTGGTCCTGGGGCCTGGCCTGTGAGGGGCAGAGAAGTACACACTAGTGCCTTAACAGGACTCCCTAGGAGACAAAGGTCTCGGGGTGGGGGGGTTTGAAGGCCCAGGAGGAGGAAGTCATGAGTCACATTACAAGGGATATAGGGACACAGGCATGATACCTTGTAAAGGCAAAAGAAAACACATGAACATTAATGCTCTGGTTCATAAGCTAGGTGGTAACATCTCAGATGCTCATCCTATTCCTATTCTTTAAGCTGGGTGGAAACATATAAACTCTTCATATATATACATACACATATATAACACACGTAATTTTTAAAATGTTAAGGCAATCTTGTATTGTCATTAAACACACAGATTCCAGAAGTCAAGACCATCTTGGGTTAATTTTCCAGCTTTGCCACTTGCTAGATGCCTGACCTTGGGCTGAATACTCAACTTCCCTTTACCCCAGTTTCCTCAGAAATAAAATGGGGTTAATAATTGTGCCTACCTCTAAGGCTGTCGGGAAGAATAATTCTGTTAATGCACATGAAGAGCAGAGAACAGCCTCTGGCATACAGTAGGCATACAGTAAGCGTTAGGTAATGTCAGTGCACATGTTCTCAAATACATTAAAATGTATTCACACAGTTACAAAAAGCTCTGGAGCTAGGCGTGGAAAAATGGTAGCAGATAATAAACCAAAAATGTAAATAGGGTAGTGGGATGTGGGAAATGGATTTTTTTTCTTCCTTATACTTTTCTGTACCTCCACAATTTTCTGCAATAAGCTTGATTAACTTTTGCAAACAAGAAAAAAAACTCTCAAAGTTTCATCTGTATATAGTGGCTTCATCAACATTAAATCATCAAAACCGTAAATGCAAACACATTTAAGAGGGGCAGCTCTTGTTAGGCTCAGGGGATGTCTGCTGAGGGGAGCCGAGAAGGCGCAGGGCCCAGTGCAGAAACCCCTTTGCTTTACCGCCTGAGTCTCCCCTAGCCTCAGATACCCTGCGGTTGCATTGCACCCCTATGTTGTGGTGCTCCTCCCCCAACCCAACCCCCATCAAGCCACGTGTCCTATGGAGTCCTGGCAAAGAGGCTGGCAGAGGAGGGACTGAGCTCTGGAGGGCCTCTGAAAAGCCAAGATCATTTCATTCCTCCTTCCTCTCCTGTCAGTTGTAGGAGATGGCATTAGTACCAGCTCAGTGAAACCCCAGCTGCTTCTGAGCTGCTGCTTTCTAGCTTCTGAGTGTGAGGAAGGTGGCAGTCCCAATTGCATCCAGAGTAGGAGATGGAGGTGAGGGCAAGGAATCATATTAGGGGAGGGGGGACTAGGCCAGCTGCTGAGAGGTAGCTGAGGAAGCTGGCAGGAGGGGAAAGCAGACATAGATTTCTGTCCTACTCCTGAATTAGAGCTAGGAAAGTCAGGGAGGCTGGGAACTGGGCTGGATCAGTGCCAGGGTCCTAGGACCACTGGGTTTCCAGATCAGTCCTGCTCCGCCTGCCCGGCTGGGCCACTCACAAGCAAGGAGCCACATGGATGCTAGAGAAGGCAGCTTTGTCAGTGCCTGGATGGGTGGGAAGATGGGTCAGATGGAACCAGGGCCCCACTACCATCACCCTCAGCCCCTCATTTGACCTGACTCATCACCATCTGATGTTACATTAGATATTTATTGTTTACTCCCTCTCTCCTCCTTCTAAAAAGAATAGCTCTTGGAGGCAGGGACTTTGTCTCTTCTGCTCACCACAGCACCCCAAGGCCCCAGAACAGTGTCTGACACATAGTAGGTACTTAATAAATCTTTTTGGAGTGAATGAGTGAATGGCCCATGCCTCCTCCCTGACCTGGGCTTATGAGGTGGGTAGGGCAAGCAGGAACTGGCCTTATTTTGGTAGATGAGAAAGCAGGGGTTCAAAGAGGTTAAAGGACTTGCTCCGTGTCATACAGCTAAGAAATGACAGCTCTTACATTTAAACCCAGGGGTCACAAACTCTTTGAAAGAAATAAAGTGGGTTGGCTGTCTGGCAGGTGCCACATGGAACGCTGTGGGTACACATACTACAAAGATCAAGAACTGGACTTGCAATAGCCATGCTGAGTGAGTCCTAGAATGGCACTGGGGTACATCTCCCCATTGCTGGTGACAATAATTTATGAATAGACTGGAGATTTCCATCACTTGGGGCCTTTGAAGGTCTTGACTCTACTGAGGGTGATCTGGTCCACCTGTTCCTATAGACTAGGCCTCAGTGTTCCAAGGTATGAAATGGGCAGAGAGCATGGGAATAGCATTTAACCTCTGGCTGGCTGATCAGACTGCATGGGAACTCCTCTGATGACTGGGTTACAGCTCAGACTGGTGAAAGAAAGTCAGCCAAGGGACTGACTGCGGGTTGGCAGGGACAGAAAGTATGGAGAAGGCTCCAAATTCCAGAGATAGGCTGGAATAAGTCACTGCTAAGACCCTCTGCACATACTGGGACCTGGTCTCCCTTCCATGCACTGCTGAGTGATCTAACCATCCTGGAGGGCCACCATGCCAGTCTCTGCAGGGCAAAGGGGATTGGACAGGGTGGAAGAGAGGCACCTGTCCCTTTTCCCATGATACAAAGAATGTCCTGGTCTGTCTGCCCTCCCAGGAAGTGAGTAAATGGGCTTTGGACCTCTCCTCACATCTTATAACACTTTGGCTGAGATGGAGAATTCTTTCCTCTGGGTGTCAAGCAGATGTTTCACCTAACCAAGTCATGTATCATTCTCAAGCTCCCTTAGAGCAGAGCCTGTCACTTTCCTTTCCAGTGTAAAGCCCAGGGCTCTCTGGGACTATTCTACTGCTAGGATATAGGACACACACACACACACACACACACACACACACTTTATTCTGGAACCTAAAAGCTCACCTCCCTAAGACCTGTGGGGCTTTGGAGTCTCATCACCTTGAGCCACTGGCATAGGGCAAGGGTGCTGGCTGTTGGCTGAATGGGCACAGCTTCTGCCTTATAGGGTCCAGAGGAGGGGATGTGGTTAAGGCCTCCCAGGTTGCTGAGTAAAATGAGTAAAGACATTCTGCTTAGTAAAGTATTATAAGAATGGAAAAACAAGTATCCAATGCACTCAATACTAATATGAAATCAATTGATAAACAATTATATGCCCACACCAGAGAAAACCACAATTGAATTCAAATGGCCAGGAGAGGGGAGGAGGGAAAGGGGGGAGGGGAGAGGGATGGTGATTGGTAAGCTCTCACCTAAGGTGCACAGTGTAAGGATATACAGCATATCCCCTGGGTGAGGGGCTCAACTATAACTCGAACTTTACCTTAGAAACACAAACAATGTAACCTAATCATGTGTACTCTCATATTAATCTGAAATTTTAAAAAGTGTATGAACAATGATGGCCAGGAGGGAAGCACTCTCGAGATGGCATTGTCTGATCTATGCCTTCAAAGGAGAGCTGACATGGGGTGGTCTGCCAGACCTCAACTGGCTTACCTTGACCAGTAGGGAGGGCTTGGAATGTAGGAAGAGGCTTCCTTAGGGACCGTGAGGGTCTCTCCCTGGGCTTAGGCAGGTGGCAGCCATGGAGGCTTTGACTTCTTGTCCAGCAGTCTGGCTTTCTGGGACCCACCTGGCTGGGAAGGGGCAGGGGTTGGAACTTGGGGCCAATTAACCGGTGGTGGCCGGAAGAAGGCAACATGTTCGAATGGTGCAGAGGTGTCAGCAAGAGTGAAGACAGATCAAGGAGGAAAGAGGAGTAGAGTGGGCACCACAATGCTCTTCTCAGCCCAACTACACCCTGGGAAAACTGAGAACCCAAGGAGAAAAGGGAAGGGCTAAACTAGGGCTTTGGAATCCTTCCACCCAGCTATGGATGAGCTCTGGTGCTATGCTGGAGTCCCCCTGAACAGCAGTGTTTGGGACAAAGCTTCCTGACTGTTGGGCCAAAAGGATTATAGGTCTGTTGGGGCATTCTCCCTCTCACACCTCAGTCTCCCGCACCCCAGTTTACCATACAAATAGTGCTGTCTTTCCTCTGTGTGCCCTGAGTGAAAAACGTTGGGAAGGGAGAGACAAAGACAATGGGAAGGAGTGGGGCCCTAGGGTGGGCCTGGTCATAGATGGAATGCCTCAGGCCCATCCCCCTGACTCTCACTCTCTGATGTCTGCTTCCTCATCCTTCTTACCCCTTCCTGTGCCCTTTTGGCCCTCTATCTTATGCTGATTTTCTCTGCATTTGTTTCTCTCACTCTTTTTTTTTTTTTTTTTTTGGTCTGTTTCTTGGTCTCTTTGCCTCTAGGCCTTTCCCTGTTGCATCTCTCAGTCTCTTACCATCTTTGTTATTCTGTGTTCTTTTTCTCTTTCCCAGGCTCCTTCTCCTTGTTTCTGGTTCTCACTCTCTCTCTGGCCCTGGTCCAATCCTACTTCTCTCTGTCTCTCCCTCTGTGTCTCTGTCCCTCTACCTCTTATACCTTCTCTGCCTTCAACTCTGAGTGTGTGAGACCTGCTCTGCTCTGTCCCCTGGGCCTGGATAACAGCTCCTGGAAGCTGAAACCTGGGTGGCAACTCCCACTTTCCCCTCACAGGATAAAATGGATGCACAAACTGCAGG
Source organism: Galagoides demidoff (assembly GCA_963574575.1). Taxonomy (NCBI): domain Eukaryota; kingdom Metazoa; phylum Chordata; class Mammalia; order Primates; family Galagidae; genus Galagoides; species Galagoides demidoff. The sequence continues at coordinate 8,473 of CAUYQV010198481.1, read as the reverse complement.
GCTCCATGGCCAAACAGGGTCACTCATGACTGCCTGGCATCCAAGGGCTGGGGCCTGCTACTCCTCTTAGGGGAAGGGGAAGGGACATAGGCACAGAGAGGCACAATCCCCATGGCAGATCATGTCATCATGTTCTTCAAATCTTCCCTGGGCCACCTCCTTCAGTCCAGCTTATTACCATGCGGAGATCCTTGGGCAGTGGCACAAATTTCACATCTGAGTTATAAATCCTAGTTCTACATCTACTGACTGAACTTGTGGTGCCTTAATTCTCTGAACACTTCCTTCAGGGGCCCTAAGGCTTAACCCAAAAGGTGGTTTTGAAGATTAAAGAGGATGATGCTTGGAAGGCACAAGCACTGTGCATGGCACCTAGGAGGGGTTGACTGGGTAGTACACTCCTCCCTCTCCTCCCTTCCTTCCCCTTCTTGCCCAGTTGGGATGATGAGCCTAAAGATTGCTGGGTGTCTGTGGATAAGTTAATGAGACTTTCTGGGCCTTTCCTCCATCCCTTAATCTTCCAGAGAAGGTAAGTGGGGGTGGAAGGGACAGGGGCTGTGGTGGTAGGGATGGTGGCAGCAGGATGGGAGCAGAGCCTACACGAAGGTCGAGCTGGGTAGGCAGCTGTGGGGGTGGTGAGCAGCCCTGCCTCCGAGAACCTGTGCTGTACCTCCAAAGAGGCTTTGAGTCATGGACAAACTTCTATAGTTATGCTTCCCTCATCCTTCAGCCACAGACACACTTAGAATTTCCAAAGTTTGGTTTTTCCTATTTTTCATTGCTGTGAGTTTCAGAAATGCTCACTGCCAGTGCCAGCCTACGAAGGCAATTTCTTCCTCACGGAATTTGTGGTTAGTGCTGGTGGGCCTTTGAAAAATACCTAGGTCAGTCCTCTCCTTTGGCCCTCACAGCCTGACAAATGGGACTGGGAGGCCTGAAGAGAGGGAGTGACTGGCTATAGGGCCCACTGCAAAGTCAATGACAAGGGTGGACCTCAAATCAGGCCTCTTGACTCCTGGCCCTGCACTTATCCCAAGCGCACCCCTGCTTGTTGGCTCGCTCAAGCTCTCTGTTCTCTTGCCTCTCCGTCTGTCTATCACCATCTGTCTTTCTCTTTCCCTCCCTCACTATGTAATGTATTCTTCATTCCCCAACAAGAGTCTGAGCAGTTGGGACTCTCACTAATTGGAATTTCTTTTCTCAGTGTCCCCTGCCCCATGCTGCCAAATGTGAGTGGCCTGCTGGCTGGGCCTGCATGTGGGGATTCTGTCTTCCATGGAGTAGTCTCCTACTCGCCCCCTCAGCCAGACAGTGCTGGCATCAGATCAGGTCACCAAGCAGCCAAGGCCAGCCCCACATATCTCTGGGGTCTTCCTGAGATAGGACATCAGTAGCCCCTCCTCCCATCTGCCCACCTGCCTGCCCATGCAAAGTCTAAAGCAGAACTAGAACTGACACTGACTTTGGTAAAGGGGTAGAATTTGTAGATGCTCCCTATCCAGGGAAATCCTGAATTGAAGACAGGAATTCATACATTCAAGGCCTGGCTTCTGGGCATACTCCCCAGCCTGTGCCCTTGATTGGAGTAGGCTAGAGGGGAGACAGACTGGGAGGCTGGGCCAGGCCTGGGCTTCCTCCCAACCAAGCCCAGGCTCTGCTCTCATAAGTCCTACCATAACTCTAAGCAGCAGGGTCAGTGGGTGGGACAAACATCCATCTGTCCCCTACTAAGAGCCAGGTGGGAGCTCCTGCCTAGAGTCACACAGGTGGCATATACAGCACATGGTCAGACATTCTGATGTCAGCTCGACACACATACCTTGTATCAGAGAGGATGGGGAAGGGTTTTCAGTCAGGCACTTTTCTAGTGACAGTGCCCTGCCCTGGCATCTGGAAGGTGAGCCCTGAGCAAAGCATAGCCTTGGAGTAGACAGTTCTCCATTTAAATCCAAGTTGTAATGTTCTTGTGGATGACCTTGGCCAAGTTACTTAACCTCCTAAGCCTCAGTTTCCCTATCTGCCAATGACCTGTTCCCTCACTGTTCAAGGCTCTAGGGGAAAGTGCCTACTAAGTACATACAATCAGAGAATGTGTTGGGGGAAGGAACTCCCACAGAGGTTGCTGTGTAATGAGGCGATGATCGAGGGGAGAGAGTAGCAGCAGATTTGGAGTTAGCTGACTGGAAATTCAGTGAGTCAGCAGCAGGATGTGGTGGCCCAAAGAACTCCTGCATTAAATGATGGCAGGGTGGGGGGGCATCTTTCCTGCTCACTGGTGTCCAGGGTCTCTCTGGAGGTGGGGTGGCTGGGTAGTGGCCAAATGTATACCTGTTTGAAGGAAAAAGAGCAGGCTACAGAGGAGACTGACTCCTTGAGGTCCCCAGCCCTGTCACCCACCTATACAACATCATAGTATGGGTTGGCAAAAAGCACCTGTTTTGTGGGCATGCAGCCTTCCATCAAGGAATGTGGTCTGGTGAGTGTAGCATGTGCTGGATTTCAGCTTCCACTGGTACCTTACTGAGGTGCCCTGGTGGCTGTCTTAAAGTCCCCACTATTTTATTACCTGAACTTTTACTCATCTAACAAACACTTATTGAGCTCCTACTAGGTGTCATATGTCGGTACTCTTCTCAGTACTGAGGAAAGGCCTCAGGAGCCAGAGGTGCTTGGTCTGGAGAAGAGAGGTTTATAGCATGTCTACAAATTTCTTTGACTAAAGGCTTCCTGGACTCTTGTTCAGATCAAGCTTCTAATCAATGGATACTTATTGAGTCTCCACAAGAAGCCTGCCCCAAGGTTACTGTTGACTTGCTACAGGCCCTAGTATGAGTTACTTTTCCTTCCTAGGCCTCAGTTTCTCTATCTGGGTATGAAGCAACCAGGCTAGATGAGCTGTAAGGAATCTCTCCTAGCTTGTTAAATCCTGCATAGTGTCCAGGTGGAAAGGTGAACAGACATTGACCATGTGGCCCAGGGTGAGAGTCTGGCCTAGGGAATCTCACTGGTAATTTCCGGCCTGAGACTCAGTCAGCTTCCCACCTTCCCTTTCCACCCCCTCCAATAGGCAATCTCAGGCCACACTAGTCTCACCCTCCCTATAGCCCACATGACTTTTCTAGGTCACATGGCTCAGGCTATCCACTTGGCCTTGAGTACCATCTCCTTTCTCTGCCTTGTGAAGTCCCATTCAACATGGTTTTTGCAGAGAGGACTTAAGTATAAGAGACAGAGGGAGGGGTTTAGACTAGGTGTCTTCTACCTCCCTTTCAGCCCAGAGTATATCATATTTGCCAAAGAACTCCAGGAAGGGGCTTCTGCTATGGAGGGGATTCTGGGGGCTGAAGTATGCAAGCCCCAGGCACATTGCTCTGGGCCCTGGGGATTTTCCTGTTGCCACCACAATAGGGTTTTCTCCCTGAGAGCCTAACTCTGCAGGCATTTCAGAGCATGGGCTCTGCTATGGTCTTAATGTATGTGTTCCCCCAAATTCATATGTTGAACCCTAATCTCTAGTGCAATACTATTAAGAGATAGGGCAGTTGGAGGGTGATTAGGTCATGGTAACTGCACCTGCATGAATGGGATCAGTGCCCCTAGAAGAGACCACATGGCTCAGGTGAGATTCTGAGAATCTGGGTGGAGCATTTGAAGGAGCCTTTTTGTCCTTCCACTATGTGAGGATCTGGGTGGAGCATTTGAAGGAGCCTTTTTGTCCTTCCACTATGTGAGGATCCAGTTAGAAGGTGCCATCTTGGAAGCAGAGAACAAGCCTTCATCAGACACTGAATGTGCTGGTGCCTTGATCTTAGACTTTTCAGAGTCCAGAAGTATAAGCAATTAATTTCTATTATTCCATCTTACAAGCTCCTCTTGATTTGCAAAGCAAAGTGTCATCCTTTCTTTGCTTTGGAAGCTTTTCCAGTTATTTTCCATTTAGAATGTCTCTGAAAGTCCCTCCTCTGTAATTCTGCCCCTTTTTGCTTTCTCTGGGCCCTTTGTGCTGTCATCCACACATCTTGGGCCCCTAAGTCCCATGCAGGTAGCACCAGCAGAGCCCTCACATGCTCAGTAAGTTCCACCCCCATAAAACTTGGGGCTCTCAGGCTTGATAAGTCTACCATGGAGTATTAAGAGGAGCCACCATCATCCCTCCAAGGCCCATGTCCCCAAGGAGTGAACTGATCCCTTCTGAGGCTCTATTTTTTGGTCTTCTTTTCTCCCTTTGGTGCAGTTGACTCTCACCCTTGTTTTCCAAGCCAGGGACTTCCCATCAGAGCCAGATGTCATAAGGCTTAAGAACATAGACATTTGAGTCTAGGACATCTGAGTTCTACTCCCAGCTCTACCATTTGCTACATGGAAGACCTGGGCATCTGGCTTGGCTTCTCTGATGCTCACTTTATCCACCTACAAAATGAGGGTGATGTTCATAGTACCCCTCTCAGGATGCTGTGAAGATTCAAATGAGTTGTGCACAATGATTGCTTGCCACATAGCAAGTGCTTGACTCTTTTTAAAAAGTGCTTCTTCTTTAAAAAAGCATTTTCTGAAATACCAGGTATATTGTGGTTACTCAGTAAAATATTCATTGAATTAAGGTTTGGTTCTGAGCAAAAATCAAGGCATAGTCACCTTTGGTCAGAGACTTTGGTAGATACTCAGTAGGGCCCCACAGTTTTTCTTCTCTGCCTGTCCCATAGTAGCCTTCTCACTCTCTCTCTGTCACCTGCCTCCTAACTGCAGGCCTGGCAGGAGTTGCTGAAAAGGCCTTGTGGGCGGGGTGAAAAAAATGACCCCTGAGAAGGTCTGGGTCCCTGGGGTGCTTGTGGTATTAGTGGTATTTAATGCAAGATGGGAGATCAGGAGCCCTGGGGCGTGAATGGGTATGAAAGCTTAGGTAGCAAGGCTCTAACATGAGGCTGACTTGACCTCAGGTCCATTATTGCCATTTGTTGTATGAGTGACCAAAGACTCTCTCTGCTCTGTGAAATGGGGATGATGGTGCCTGCTCTGCTCACTACATAAGTTAGAGGTTAATAGTGCAATGAGATAGCAAAATTGTATGGAAGGGCTAGAGTGTGGGACCCACATGCTCTGGGTCTGGAAAAATTGGAACTCTGAACACCTTTTACAGAAGGCAGCAGAGTAAAGAGGAGAGTGTGGACCTGGGCTAAATGCTGGCTCTGTAACTTCTTGGCTGGGTGACCTTGGGCAAGTCACTAAACCTCTATGAGTTTCTGTCTCCCCATTTGCACAATGCTCACACAGCTTATGAAGATTCTCCTATCAGGCATCTGTCACTCTTAGAATGTTGTTTCTCTTTTTCTGGCTCAAACCCAAGTCTTAAATGGAATAAGAGAGAGCCCAGCACTGAGAAGCCCCTGGAGACCACTTGTCCCCTATTCTGGGTGCCTGGGAAACAAGGCCCTGCCCTCATGGAGATCATGCTCTAGTAGAGGAGACAGAAGCTCAGATTGTGCTATGTGCTATGAGAGCATAAAGCCAAGGAGGAGAATAATAGGGGAGGAGGAATTCAGTTGAGTGGTAACCAATTCTTCTCATTTGACAGTTGGGAAGATAGAGGAACAGAATCACCCAAGGTAGCCCAGCAAGGTTCTGGTAAAACTGGGAACACATCCCAGAGGTCTACAGCATCATACTACTCACTGAACCAAGCTGTCTCCAGGAGCTCCTGAAACTCTCTCCCTCACCTTGTCCTGCTCTTATGCCTTCACAAGGGCCCTCTGGCCTCTCAACACTTTTCTATCTTGTCTGGGGCAATAGAGGATATTGGGATGACCTAAAGTCCAGCCAGGGCCTGGGCTCTCTTAGGTCCCTGTGTATTTGTGGGGAGGAGGATTAGGGCTCTGGGCAGTTGGAACATGTTGGAGGTCAGGTACTTGCATGGACAAATGGTGTCTGTCAAAACACTAACTGCTGACAGCTCTACTGTGGGGGCCAACAATGCTTCACAGGCCAGATGTTGGCCTCACCCACCTCACTTCTGCAGCAGTGGATTTACAAAGAACCTCACAGCTCATTTCAGAGAAACACAAGATTGCAGGGTTGGAAGGGGGCTGGAAGGGCCACCCAGTCCAAGCCAAGGGAAGCTGGCAGGCTCAGTCCTATGCCTCCAAGGTTGTCTGGACAGCAGGGGTCACTCCTGGGCTGAGAGTGTTCCAGGGAAGGTGAGGATATGTCTGCCCTGGTCAAAGGTCTCAATTTTCCTTCCCAGTAATGAGAACTTAACCCAGGTGTGGAAGCAATGCTGTCACTCCCCCAGCTTTCCCAAGAGGGAGTGAGCTCTTCATTCCTGCAGGTGTGTAAGCAGGGTCTGCACACACAGAGAGGGTGTCAGGCCCTCTGTATAGGCCATTCTGGGATTTGATAGGGGTGGGACCTGTGACCTTCTCTCTGATTCCTGCCAAGTGCACAAGCGCAGGCCCCAAAATCTGCTGGTTCTCCTGGGTTCAAGATGCAAGGCACTCCCATCCACCCCCACCTCGAGCAGTGGGAGGGTCTGGAACCTGCTTCCTGAAACCCCCCTTAACTGAGTGTACCCAGTGCAATGTCTTGATGGGAAGCTCCCTCCCCACCTCCGACACTTCCACTAATGCATCCTCGCTGGCCAACTGGGAACCGCAGACAGCGCTGTGACATGAGGGGTGATAAGGAGGCTCTCACATTTCTCCCGGCTGGGCTCCTGGGCCGCCAGCATTCACGCTGGCTGATTTCAACATGAAAGGGCCCCTTGAGAAGGAGAGCCCCCCTCCCTTTCCCCCTTCCCTCTGCTAAGCTCCACTCTTCAGCTAACCACTGTCTGAGCTGTCCTCCCTCTGGAGCACCCGCTTGCCTGCCTGCCAAGCCTTTCCCCAACTGCTTCAACCTCACCTCAGCTGCCTTTGCCTTCCAGGAAGGGAATCCCCAACCCACTCCCCATAGGGCTGTCACCAGCACTGTACTAAAGAAGGGAGGTGGGAGGGTGGGTATTGATGTCTCAGCCAGTGACACTGGGTGCAAAGGTCCAGTCCAGAGATACAGGCCAGTTGACCAACCGTAGGCCATATGTTGAACAAATCTCTGAAGGGGGCTGCCCTGAGGAGAGAGGTCTCTTGAACTCAAGTCCAAGGAGAGGTAGAGCATACTATCTCTCAGGTAATTACTCAGTGAGGTTCTCTGAGTAATTAAGGGCTAAACTCTCAGGTCTCCTCCCCGGCTCTTTTTCTTAACTGCCATAGGCAAGCACCCTTCAAAAGTACACTGAAACCTCTCCTGTTTCTGCCACTAAAGACCTTCTAGGTTTTTGCCCTAAATATTTTATGTTGTAACTTTTTAAACCTTTTATTTTGAACTAATTTTAGACTTACAAAAAAGTAGAACAGATTGCTCCTGCACACCCCTCACCTAGCTTCCTCTAATATTAACATCTTACATAACCATGGTACAGTGATCAAAACAGTGGCTCAATAGTATTACCTGAACTACAGATCTTATTGGAATTTCCCATTTTTCCACTGATATCCCTTTTCTGTTTCAGGGCCCTATCCAGGATACCACAGTGCATTTAGTTGTTATTTTCCCCTTAAGTCTTGTCCTATTCATGATAGTTCCTCTGTCTTTCTTCATCTTGACACTTTTGAGGACTACTGGTCAGATGTTTTATAGATTGTCCCTCAATTTGAGCTTGCTTGATATTTTCTCATGACTGGAGGGAGGCTGTGATTTATGGCAGGAATACTGCAGACGTGGTGTTCGGTCCTTCTCAGCATACCACATCAAGAGGAAAATGATATCAATATGTCTTATGACTGGTGATGTTGACCTTGATTACTTGATTAAGATGATGTCTGTAGGGTTTATCCACCATAAAGTTAACTCTATTTCATTTTTTAGTTGATAACTATCCTGAGCAAGATTATACAAGTCCTGTTTTTCCTCTAAGACTCACCCTCTAATTGTAGTCTCATTGGTGGACCAACACTTAATACTGTAGTGCTTGACCAGCTGTGACGCCCTATTTCCCCTTTCCTTTCTATGTGTAGTAATGGGAATTTTACTATAGGCAAAAGTTCTCCCTTTCCCCCCACTTATTTATTCAATTATTAATTTTTGTTAATATGGACCAATTAATATTTTATTTTATGAGTTAAAATCCAGTATAACCTCTTCCCTTGAGAACGTGAAGTATAATTCTCCATTTTTTTAGCCATGGGTTGCACATAGTTGCTTTCTTACAAAGAGTATTGTATGGCTCAGCGCCTGTGGCTCAATCGGCTGAGGCGCCAGCCACGTACACCTAGGGTGGCGGGTTTGAATCCCCAGCTAGGGCCGCCAAAAACAACAATGATGGCTGCAACCAAAAAATGGCCGGGCGTTGTGGCAGGCGCCTGTGGTCCCAGCTACTTGGGAGGCGGAGGCAGGAGACTCGCTTGAGCCCAGGAGTTGGAGGTTGCTATGAGCTGTGATGCCA
>CAUYQV010198480.1:0-41934 GCA_963574575.1 Galagoides demidoff | reverse complement strand
GGCTGTGATGTGACTCTTACCAAGTGTGAGGCCTTGGCTAAGGGACATCTCCTTTGGTGGGCATTGCTGATACCACATCTTCCAGGCCCATTTTCCTTGTTTATTCAGATGTTAGGCTATGCAAATTTGAGAAATATAATTATCTCTACTTAACCCAAGTCACAAATTACTCCTGTGTTCGTGTGTCCTTGTGTTTACTTTCTTGTTTTCAAAGCAAATGGTTTTGAGAGAACCCTAGTTGAGATAGAAATTTCCAATGAGGGTGGACAAATCATTAGGTTGAGAGGAAGCATGGCAACACAGGGACAATTTACTTATTTGTTTCTAATTGCCATAGAGAAACCCTAATTAATAACTAGTATATTTAGTGAGGGGAGGTGAATTAGGTTACCATCCACTCCACTTCTAAGGCAAGCTTGAACTTCTCCCTGACAACCTGTCACTGGTTTTGTCTTGGAAGACCCAGCTTTACCCACTGGTTTCCATATTGTCACAAAAAACCCTGCATAGCCACCCCTCTGTGACCTTGGGCAAGTCCTTTCCTTTTTCTGGATTTCTTCTACCCCATCTATAAGCAGAGGGTACTAGACAAGCCCATCTCTTTGTCTTCAAAGCCCACAGGCTTCTCCTGGAGCCAAGGGCAGGGTGGTAGGTACGGGAGGAGCAGCCTTGGGTGGTCATCTGTGCAGGAAGCCAGTCTGGGTATCTCTCATGGGCCACGTGCTTGAAGCTAAGTGCATTTCCCACTTGAAAGGTAAAGCCTCTGTGCTGACCCAAGACACTGATGGAAGGTTTTCCAGGGAGGCCTGTTAGGCTTCTATAGTGGGGATGAGGGCATTCCCAGAGTCACATTTTGGCAATGACATCTTGTTCTCATTCGGGTTTGTCCAGCCCAGGTCACAGAAATAACTTTGAGAGTCTCCTCCCCCCCCCCCCAACTTACTGAAGGCTTGCCATGGGAGAGGCCGCTGCTCTGACTAAGACCAGTTAGTCTTTGTAACAATCTCTTCAGGTGTATTTTTGCCATTTCACAGGGAGAAACGTTCAAGTTCAGAGAACTTAGGTCACACAGTAAGGAGGAGGCAGAGCTGGATTCCACCCCAGGTGCTGGGCTCTGAAGCCCAATCTGTTTAACCACTTTGCCTGCATTCTTCCATAAATGTAGTCTTCTGGCCATGCCTCTTTTCTGCTAAGCCCCTGCTTAAAGAGCCATGAAAATAAATGCCCCCCTTCTCTGAGCCACAGCCTTCTTACCACCATAAGACCAGATGCCAAAAGGAAGAGATGACAGTTTCTAAGTTTCCTTTGTTCTCTTGTAAAGTGCAGTGCCGGGTACTATCTTGGGGTTACCCATACTGTTCACAGCCTCTGGCTTTCCTCAGGGAGGAATTGTGGACCAGGGGTGACATCCAATCATAGTCTTCTCACTTTATTTGGGACACTGAGGACGAGTGTTTTTTTTACCTTATACTTTTTTTTTTTTTTTTTTTTTGAGACAGAGCCTCAAGCTATCCCCCTGGGTAGAGTGCCATGGCATCACAGCTCATAGCAACCTTCAACTCCTGGGCTCAAGCGAGTCTCCTGCCTCAGCCTCCCAAGTAGCTGGGACCACAGGCGCCTGCCACAACGCCCGGCCATTTTTTGGTTGCAGCCACCATTGTTGTTTGGCAGGCCCGGGCTGGGGATTCGAACCCGCCACCTTAGGTGTACGTGGCTGGTGCCTTAGCCGATTGAGCCACAGGCGCGGAGCCATTTACCTTATATTTTTATCAAAATATTGAAAGACAAGCAAGTATGGTCTTTAGACTTTTCAAAGAATTTACAAACACCACCGCAAACACCCTCTGCCATCCAGCTTTGGAGAAAGGACACTCCCATTCAGACCGCTATTGCCTAGCATAATAGATGACCACCACAGCCGGGGCACATTCCATCCAAACAGGGTGATGTCAGAGGGTCTGATGCCGGGGTCTTCCAGCAAATACCCTGACTCCTTACACTGAGGCAGTGTTTTCTGGTGACTGAGTGTGCTCCTGTCCTGTAGTGGGCCTTTCTGGCCTGAGCCTGAGTTTGTCCTCCATGTCACAGATGCAGAGGTGGAGGCACAGGGAGGGGAAGACAGAAAGGCCAACCAGTTACAGCAAGACCCAGGGTGGCTCTGACTCCAGGGTGCCTTCCACCCAGCCAGCTCTCATGCTTGGACAGCTCAGGAGTTAGGGAAAACTCCTTTATTTTGGATTTTCTTCTTTTCTCCTGTTGCCTTCTGACCAGCGTTCAGAAGATTTATCTCTTCCCAGCGTGGGACTTTCACCCAGCCAGTTTCCATGTGAGACAGCTGCCTTCAAGAAGAATAGAAGAGTCCCAGTTGGGCTGATGGGGAAATAAAATAAGTCCCCAGCCCCGACCTCTCGGAAAAGTTGTTATTAAATTCTGTGCCTGGCCCTGACCTGGATTTAAAGATTTGCAAGAAGACAAATTCCAAACAGATGCCCATTAGGGCCTGACAGCCGCAGCTTAAAGATAACATTTACATTCTGCCGGGGTTTGTATCTCTCTGTTCCCCACTCGGCCCCTCTCCTTCCTCCAGTGGGATCAGTGCCTCGGCCGAGGTCACGTGGAGGTGGCCACATTCTTTTAAACTGTTTGCTCTGCTAACACGCCAGGCACTTCTCCAACAGCCCTGTTTGCCCAGTATTAGGGCTGTTTGCCGAAACACCTAGCCCGATCCGAGGGGGCTCAGCTTTCTAAACAGTTGGTTCCCGAATCTGTCAATCAATAACACCAATTGGGTTCCTGATATGAGCAGCGAGTGTGGCCAAGTCCAATATTTGCCCAAGTACCGCCCCCTCCCGCTGCACCTGACTGTCCCTCTGCTTGACAAGGCAGACGCTGGCCAAGCGCACAGGCTGCTGGGAAGACACAATGTCTGCAAATGGGGGGCTGATTCCAGGAAAGAAGGGCACATGAGCAAACATGATGGCCCCTTTATGAGAGGTAATTTACTGAAATGCACAGCGATTACCTGCTCATCCAGCCCTGGTGTGATTAAAAATGGCAGGCGTGGGGCTCTGTCTTCCCCAGTGCTGGCAAAGGAACCGGGGTTTCAACTTGGGAAGCTTGATGCTGGATGGAGGGATTGGCTGGCACTCAGGCAATCAGAGGGCCATGAGGATATTATCAAGCCCATGAAATCGACTCCTGAAAAGGACAAAACAGAGCAAGAGAAAAGATATCTTAAAAAGAGGCTGATGTTCAATGGGTACAGGCTTTTCTCTTGGGATGATGACAATGTTTTTGGACTTGATAGAGGTATTAATCGCCATGACATTGTGAATGGACTGAATGCCATGGAATTGTTCACTTTAAAAGGGTTAATTTTTAAGTTGTGTGAATTTCACCTGAAAAAAAAAATAATAAAAGGGTAAATTCCAATGAAGCCAGGACGTTTACATTGCAGAGGCTCTAATGCCTAACTCAGGGTTTGGCTTAGACTAAATGCTTAATAAATGTTTATTGAAAGAACAACCTAACATTTGCACAGTCAACAAAGCTCTTTGTTATACATTAGCTCATTTCATCCTTAAAGGACTCTCTGAGGTGGGCAGGGGTAAGCATTCTCCATTCTCACGTTGTGAAGGGGAAACTAAGGCTTAGGGAGCAGCGGGGTTTGCATAAAGTCACACAGCTAGAAGTGGTGAGCTGGGATCCGAGCACACAAGACTGGCTCCAAAGCCTGTGTGCATAAAACTATGTACTATTTTGCCTACCCCAAGGCTTCCAGGATGAGAAAGAAATATAAAGACGTTACATATGTTTCCTCCCCCCTTTTTTTTTCAAGTTACGTAGTACTAAAAATGTATTAAAACTGGGCTGTGAGTGAAGCCGCCCTTCTCCCCACTATTGCTAGCACAGGGCTTGATAAATATTTGCTGACTCATTCAGTGGCAGTTGCAGGGACCTACCTCTGGTTGCTGCCGTGAGGACCCGAGCAAAGCCCAAGCTGCGTGGAGTAGCAGTGAGGTCAAAAGACTGGCTGCTTAGTGTCTGTGAGGAAGAGCTGGGGTGTGGAGGCAGGGACTCTGGAAGGCTTTGCTGGCTACACTGTGTCCTCTGCAAATCCATGGCACCATGGCACCATGGCATGGGATCACCTGTCAGTCTAGATGTGGTGGTCATTGCTGAGAGTCTGGGTCAGACCCTGGAGGTGACATGGATGTGACCTAGATGTTGGAATCACACAGCTCTGCATTTTATTTCCATCTCTGCTCCTTCCTCCTATAAAATCTTGGAATGGTGCTTTAGTGTATCTGGGTACTTTTTTCTCCATTTGAAAAATGGCATAGGAAGGCCTACCTTTTCGGGTTTGTGTGGGTGAGGAGAACTGAAGACTTTGGAAGCACCCAGCACAGTGCTTGGCACTAGGCAGAGGCTACAGAAGACACCGCTTTCCTGTACTCCACCTTGAAGGGACAGAATAACAAGCTTCTTTTGGAGGAAAAAAATAGCTTAGAAGGTGGGGCTGGCTCAGGGTGAATGCCTTCAGTAGGCTGAGTCAGATCTCTGGCCAAGAGCTTTTTCTGTGATGGGAGCTGGGGTGAGGGGTAGTGTGTAAAGGAAGCCAGGAACTCCAGCTGTATGGGATTAAAGGGGAGAGGAGGGAACTGGGGTGAAATAGGGAGCTGATTTCAGCCCTCACAGTTTTGCCAGGGATCTGGCTGGTGGACACCGGGGTGGGGCTTGGGATAGGAGTCCTCACCCTTTAGAGCTGGGGCGCATCCTATGTGGTGCAAACTCCTTTTACTTCTTCCATCCATTCATCTGTCTCTCCAAGAACCCCACAGCCCCAGGCCCAGGACAAGAATGGACATCTACGACACATGTTCAAAAATGATCAAGAATTCCTAAAGGGTGATAGCAGAACATGAAACCAGGCACATGTTCCTCTGAGGACAAGGGTGATAGCAGAACATGAAACCAGGCACATGTTCCTCTGAGGACAAGACCTAGAGGTACCTAGAAGTGGCCTCATGACAGGCGTCACCCAGCTTCCCCGTGGGTGTCCTGTGGAGCTGAGGCAGGGAAGTAGGAAGAGAGCTGCCATTTTTTGTTGCAGTTTGGCCGGGGTGGGGCTTGAACCCGCCAACCCTCTGTATATGGGGCCGGCGCCCTACTCATTGAGCCACAGGCGCCACCCTGTTTATAATTTAAAAGAATGATACAGAGTGTAAACTGTGAGGTATAACATAGTTGTTTAGTAAATATATAATTTAGTTCATGCTTGAAGTGTTTTATTCAATTCCAATAATGTTTTTAAAATTGAAATTTACTTTTCAACTATTTTAAAATGACAACAAAATCCAGACAATGGATTTGTTAATAAATTGTACACCTTTTGCTGACATGTTGGGTTTCTTAAAATCCTCTTATTGACCACTGGATAATTATTTACATAAATTATTACTATATCAGACTGTAACCAGAGGATCAAAGTTCAAACTGATAGGCATATGTAAAAGTAGCTGGGTAAATAATTGTGCTTTGTTGTCCTGTAGGAACTTGGAGTAAGTTGGAGTGTCTTGCAGTATTGAGATACCAGCAATTTGTTCCTACTTCTTCTGAATTTCTAAAGAGAGATGAAAGGAGTAAAAGAGGAGGCGATTGAAACAGCACCTAAATGTGTATAACGATATGGAATGCCTTCAAAAATCATGGGCCAATAATGAAAATTCTGAAGAAATGCCCTAGGCACAGGCAATGCACCTGTGTTATCATTATTCATTTCATAATTTTTATAGAAAGTAATTTTGTTTTATGGGAGAGGGTTGAGTTAAGAAAATGATCGGTTGTGGGTGAAGCATGGTAGTTAGGCTGCTGATCCTGCCCCTCTGCCTAGGGTACGTGAGCAAGGTGCCCAGGTGGTAGGTCTTGGTCTGGGGGCAGGTGTGGAAAAGTCATTTCCCCTGGGATCCTCTCTGAACTGGGACCTGCTCCCTGGAGAAGGGGCTTCTAGTCAAGCTCTCTTGTTGCAAGGAGCAGAAACTCATTTCAGCCGGCTTGTGTAAATGGTGTTCAGAATCCTTTTCCATTGCTGTGTCCCCTCCTTTCCTGGAGCATGACATGGAGGCTGGCAGGGGAGACCCAGGGAATGTCACCAGTCTCTGGGGTTGCCCCAGTGAGGAGCAGCTTCTCCTTCCACTTTTAGGTGGGCATGTGGGGTCATCTAGGACAGGTGAACAGGCATGGAGTGCCTTCTGAGGCCCTGTGGGAAATAATTAATTCAGGGAACAATATACATATTGTTTACTCTTTAGGGCCAGGCCTTGTGCTGAGTACCACGAGGTAAAAGTCAGACAAGATTCCATGTCTGTCCTCCTGGGGGAGCTATGACACATGTGATTGTGACAGGAATTGGAGGAAGGGAAGGGGGACTCTAAGAGAGAGGCAGGTGAGTTGTTGGGGTGTCCAAAGGAGGTGAGAGAACTTTGCTCTGGGGGTCTCCAGGAAGGGTTGGGAGAACCTGAGATGTGTGGGGGTAGAACATCTTTTGGAGGCTGACATGCTGTGCTCATACCAGCTTTGTGATACTGAGCAAGCCCCTCTTGCCTTCTGGGACTCAGCTCCCTCCTCTGAGAAACTGGAGTAGGGAACCCACAGTCTGGCCTCACCTCCTGGCTGTCTGGGGAGACGGTAAGGCTTTGGCAACCTGAGCCCTTATCCAGAGCTGAGTGCTTAATAAAGTGCTGATGTCATGTTCCCAGGGTCTCCCACGAGTGTCGCCTTCTTCCATCCTTCCAGACCTGCACTCAAAGTAGGATCAAGGGATTAAGCTCAATCCTTCACTCGGGGAAGGCCTTTCTGCAGGGGCTGAGGTAATTCTGAGCATGTGGCTCTCTGCTGAGTGAACCCAATCCAAACTCAGAAGCCCGAAGGAACAAATAGCATGGCCCTTGCACAACCTTCCTCAAATATAAATTGTCTCGGTGGAGCTTTAGAGAGCAGCTGGATAGCGCTCATAAAATATAAATCACCATTTTTGTTGCTAATAATAATAATGACAATAATTCCTGGGCTCTTGCCTTGCAATCACAGTCTATTCTTTCATCACTCACCCAAGGACTGGTGCAGCACCAAGGATAGTAATGTCGGCACTCCCTACACCCTGGAGCCCCCTGAGGTTCAAGTTCGTGACTTCCTGGCTCATCTCTAGATGAGGCAGCTGTGCTCCAGGGGACCTGCTCCCTCACTGCCGTTCACTGCTACTGTGTGCATTTTAGGGACGTTAGCTAACTTGCTTCATTTAATCCTACAGGAACTCCACGAGGGAAGTCATCTTTCCTCTACTTGCTGTGCCTCAGAGAAGGTAAGAGGCTTAGCCAAGATCACGCAGCTTGCAAGAGCCAGAGCTGGGATTTGAACTCAGGCCTGAGTCCAGAGCCCGAGCTCCTAAGTACAGCCTCTTTGCTGTTTGACAGAAGCAGTTCCATCTCTAGGAGCCTCCTAGGCCAGGATGGGCACCCTGAAACAGTACCTTTTTCTGTGAAAAAGGAAGAACTTGACCCAACTCAATGAAATGCCTTACACTCGGTGCCTCCAAGGAAAGATCTGGCCTTGTTCTGTGCTGAACTTGCCTGGAGCACTCTCCAGGTAGCGGGACACACTCTGCAGAGGCTAGTACGGCGTTGGGAGGCATTGGTGAGTATTTTCTGTGACACCCTTTTCCACACCAATAATTGATAGACTAATCTCAAATTGTTCTTATTTGTTCATTATCGTAAATCCCCCAAGGGCTCACTATGCAACTTTATTAGCCTGGATTGAGTAATATATTTTAAAGTAATAAAACTACATTATTTTTAAATTATTTTTTAATGTGGACTTTCCAGTCATTGACTGCCCTCTTTGATAGGTCTGAATTAGTGAGTTTTAATTGTGTGGAAAAAGGCAATAAAATAATCATTACTAAAATGGTGGGATGCTTCCTTCGTGGAAGGCACTGCTCTGGGCACAGCATTTGCGTCGTCCCACTCAGCCTCACAAAATCCCACAATGTGGGTGCCACATGTCACCCTGCACAGAGGGGGAACTTGCGCTCTGAGGAATTAGATTCCTTGCCCAGGCTGTCTTGCTGACGAGTGGTGCAGCCTGGACTGAAGCCCAGGCTCATCACCTCTGCTGGGGCTCAGAAAATGATACCCCCAAATCTGGCGCTTTGCCATGCTGACCTGAAGAAGCAGCCTCAAGGTCTCTGACCTCCCCGCCTCCCATCTCGCTGTCCTCCCAAAGCGCAGGATGAGGCCCTTCTCTCAAGTTCTCTTATCTACCTAGAAACCAGATCTGCCAAAGAGGAACGAAATTGCCTTTGATCCCCTCCCTGAAATTTCATTAACCAGAGAAGATTAAAACTCATATAACAGAGGAAGAGACTGAAAATTAAATACCACACCTACGGCTCACACGAACTTTGTCCCAAACGATCCGCCTGTTCTCAGATCCCATTTAATTTTCCAAGAGAATTATTTACCAACCATTGTCTGAGCTCTGGGCCCATTCACTCCTCCTAAAAATCATTTACTACCCTAAGAATGGTCACCTTTCCCTGATGAGGAAGGGAATACAAACACTGGCCCTCACTGGGGTATTGGGTAATTATCCTGATTGCCCTGTGCTTTTGAATGTGAAATATTTTTGCATGCTTTTTTTCCTATTCATATGCCCATTGTGAGTTAATTTTCAGTGAGGAGTCTGACACCATGCCTGGCTAAGTATCACACTATTTCTCATTTGCCTTTGTGCACTTAGGGGCATAGAGGGCAAAGGGGAAGCCCTTCCCTTGCCCCCTGCACCTGCAACCTACTCTTTTTATAACATCCCCCAGATGCAGTCAAAGTTTGGATACAATATAGTGCTGAGTGAGGCCCAGTATTTAGACCCAGAAGAGCCATGTTAGAAATGGAAAGGTAGCCTGGGCACGGTGGCTCATGCCTATAATTCTAGTACTCTGGAAGGCCAGGGCGGGTGGATCACTTGACCAGCCTGAGCAAGAATGAGACCCCCACCCTCCTATCTCTACTAAAAAAATAGAAAAATGAGCCAGACATGGTGGTGAGCACCTGTAGTCCTAGCTGCTGGGGAGGCTGAAGCAAGAGGATCGCTGGAGCCTAAGAGTTTGAGGTTGCTGTGAGCTATGATGCCACTGCACTCTATCGGGAGTGACAAAGTGAGACCCTGTCTCAATAGATAAATAAATAAAATAAAAATGAGAAAGTCAGAAAAGAAGAGAGAGAAATGAAGACACACCATGGCACACTTAGGACTTCCCATTATTTATACCCTCGAAACTGTCCACTGCTATGGGACAGGGAGCTGTGCCCCTGAGTGCTGGGTGGGTACACAAAGACAAATGAGAAGTGGCGTGATAATGTTAATTTCACATGTCAGCTTTCACAGGCTATGGCGACTGGGCGTTTTGTCAAATACCAGTCTGGACATCATGGTGAAGGTATTTTTTAGATGAGGTTAACACCCAGATCAGTAAAGCAGATTACCTTCCATAATGTGGGTGGGCCTTATCCAACCAGTTGAAGGCCTTATGAGCAAAGATTGAGGTTTCTCCCTAAAAGAGGAAATTCTCTTCAAGATTACAACCCTGCCTGAGTTTCCAGTCTGACGCCCTGTGGAATTTGAACTCCAGACTACCTCTCCTGAACTTTTCACCTGCCTGCCTACCTTATAGACGTCACAGGTGCCAGCTTCACAATTGAAATACATTTCTCTGTCTTTGTCTCTTTCTTTGTACACATGCCTCCTCCCCCACAAACATGTGCATGAGGTCAGACAACTTAAGTTTACAAACTCATTTAAGAAAAAATGCTTCGTGCGGTGGACTAGGCACTGGCATTGGTGCACAGCTTCCCAAGGGGAGTACTTCAAAGGTGACTATAGTGACATGCAGCAATGAGGTGGATAGCACTTTTTTTAGGATGAATTTGCAAACTTAAACCACCTGACCTCGTACATACATATAAATGTGTGTGTATATATACTACGTATCTGTTGGTCTACCATATAGATCCTATTGCCTATTGGCTCCATTTCTCCAGAGAACCCTGATGAATACATCTGGGGATATACTACTCACATATTACTGTGGGAGAATCGGTACGAGGTTGACAGTTATAGGAAAGAGCGTAAGGTGATATGGTAGCTGATGTCCTTGTGAGTAGTGATGACTATAGGTTACAAGTTAGGGATTCCCAAAGGGAACGTCAGGAGTGAGGGAGACAGGGACAAAAGGAGGTTCAACCAGGCCCCACCACCTATACCCACTTAACCTGGAGATTCTCTTTCCCCCAAGTTACAAAAGATCTGTCATTTAGTTTGTTATTCCAAAAAGTGTTAGCTCTAGAAGAGACCTTAAAACCATACGATGTGATTCTTTCATTTTATGGATGGGAGGACTAAGTCTTTATGGTGGGGAAACCAAGTCTCTAAAAGCTTGCTATCTAAGGTGACAAAGGTACTCAGTCATGGTGACCAGGAGTATTTATTTGTAGGCTAACAGTGGCTATTCATACACATTTTATTCCAGTGCACTTTCCTATGGCCGTGATAAAATGAATCACAGGATTGTTACTGAAGAATGAAAGGAGCTAAACCAAATGACTGTCAGGGACTGATCTGCCATTCCCGAGCCGTGCAGGCTGCAGGCCCACCTACCGCTGTCTGCTGCAGTCACCATTGCTCAGTCCCCACCCCAGGCAGAATGGCCTTGCAGTCTGGCAGGATCCACAGCTGCAGAGCCATCTCCAGGCATGGTCTCAGAGAGAACTCTCTGAAATGGTAGAAGGGTTTATAGTCACAAAAAGGCTGCTAGTTATGTAGCCCAGAATGTGACCAGGAAGTCAGCTCCTCCTCTGGAGTCCTCAGGAAGCATGGAGGTCACCTTGCTCTGATTTTTTGTTCAAATATTACCTCTTTCAAGGAACCAACGTCCTGTGGGAAACCCTGGCTTGTCCTCTCATCTTCTCCTCAGTACTACTGGAGAGTGGAGACAGGACGGTGGAGATTATACTCATTTGACAGAAAGAGAAGCTGAGGTGCCGAGGTGGGAGTGACTCACTTCTGACCTGTGACAAGCTGGGGAAGCAGTGCCAGGAGGAGATACCCATGGACATTGGCCCCAGGAAGCCCTGGTCTGGCTCTGTGAGAGGACGGGGCACACCTAGCCTGGCCTTGCAGATTAGAACCAGCTCAGCTGCTCCAAAGACACCCTGGACTGGGGAGAGGTGCGTATGTGGACGAGCCTGGGAATCATGATTATTTTCTCTCTTCTTACAGTTCTTTGAGACCCCATGCAACCCACAGTGTGGATCTCTGCAACCCTCTGTCTCCCAATCCCAGGGAACTGAAGGAGGCTTACACCTTAAATCTACTCTTACAGACTCTGGCATCAAAGGCTTCCTTCCCCTGGGGAGTGAGGACTGCAGCCATCAGTCAGAGGAGGCAGCTGCTAACGTAGGAGGGGCATGGGATCTGGACACCTGTACCAATTCTTCTTATTTTTTTTACTAGCTGTGTGGCCTGACCTAAGTCACTCAGCCCCTCTGAGTCTCAGTAGTCTCTATAAAAAAGAAATAGTAAAATAATTACCCTTGGCTTGGCGCCTGTAGCTCAAGCGGCTAAGGCTCTAGCCACATACACCTGAGCTGGCGGGTTCGAATCCAGCCCAGGCCCGCCAAACAACAATGATGGCTGCAACCAAAAAATAGCCGGGTGTTATGGCGAGCACCTGTGGTCCCAGCTACTTGGGAGGTGGAGGCAGGAGACTCGCTTGAGCCCAGGAGTTGGAGGTTGCTGTGAGCTGTGATGCCATGGCACACTACCCAGGGGGACAGCTTGAGGCTCTGTCTCAAACAAATAAAAAAAATAAAAAAATAATTACCCTTGAGGGCAGTGGTTTTCAACCTTTTTTATCTCACAGCACAGTTGAACCTATAGTTAAACTTCCACAGCATGCTTAAATTATGTTGATCAAATAAAACAGAGTTAAAAAAGGAATATAATTACTGTGATTGGAACGTCTTTCAAAAATAATTTAATTAATATGTTTAAAAACTTTGGAGCCACAGCTAAGATCCTCCCGTGGCACACCGGCTGAATATTGCTACTTTAAGGGAGCTCAGTGGCTTTCCATGACATAACAAATGGGGCCATGCTTTGTAGATTGTAAAGTATTATACCAACATTCATTGTCATTTTTTTTTTTTTCCCAACATGTCTTAAAAAGGACAGGGGAGAGGAAGTTTCTAAAGTTGGGGAATTCTGCTTTCTAATTTTTTCTTGTTCCAGTGTGGTCGTAGCCCAGAGGGTCTCAAATCACAGAGGGCAAAAGGAAGCAGGATTTGGGTTAGAGAGTGAGGGTGGGGGATGAGGAGGATTTTCCTCTTAGTGACAGACTGACCATGATGACACACTTGAGGACGAGGGCCCTAGGGGACAGAGTGCAGCAGGCTGGGGGAGGCCAGGGAGGCAGCGGGTGGAGGAGTCAGTCTTTCACGTGGAAAACGCCAGCCCTGGTCACCAAAACCCCTGTTAGGGCATCTGAGCGCAAAGACACATGGATGGTGCAACTCCCTCCTGTGATGTGACTGCGGCTTTGGAAACATGATGAAATAAACATACACCATGGGTCTTCAGACCATTGCAGACCAGCAGCTAAAGAGGTGGGTAGGTAGAAGAAAAGGCAGAGTTTTTTACGCAAAACCCCAAACCAAACCAAACCAAAACACACACAAAAACACAAGCCAGCACTTTCATTTCCCGAGGTTGGGAAACGTGGGCTGTAAAAGTTTTGCCCTCGTCAGAGCTGTGCTCAAATCACTTTGGAGTAGAATTTAGAAATCGTGGGGCAGGTTGTGTGTACCTACGCAGTACCATCCCCCCACACATCCCTGAAATGAGAGTTTTCCACGAAAAATGACCTGAGGATTCTGGTAACAAGAGTTGTCATTCAAGATAGGGCTTGACTCACTTCTCCCACAAAGGTGGAAACCCAGTCATCGGCAACAGAGATCGGCTGACACACTGAGGTAGACCTTGAGAGCCCTGCCCCTCTTCCCTCCCTCCTACCAAAATATTTTTTCTTTTGGTTAGTCTCACTGTCTTGCATTTCGCTACCACAGGAGATCTCTAGGAGTTCACTGGACACATGCAGAAATTCCTGGGAGAGGCCTAAGACTGGACTGTAATGCACCAGGCACCTGGGACCTGGGACTCATTTGGTCAGGTATGGAAGGGGCCTGAACAAAGGAACAGGATGGGGAGAGAGATTATTGTCCCCACTTGACAGATGAGGAAACCAGACTTAGAGGAGTAAAGCAAACAATTAGCTGACTGAGGTGGGGGAAGGCGGAAACTCACTTCCTCATCCCAAATTGTGTATCTTCTGCAGATGGCATTCCAGGGCGGCTGCAAGCGCTTTGTCTCAGAGAGACTGATCCATCATTGCCTTCCCCACCCTCACCCCCCAGCAGCCCCGTGTGTGCAGGCAGCATGCGAGCTCTCCAACCTCATCTGTTTCAAGAGGGCCTATTTATAAGCTGGACAGAACTATGGCTTGTGTGCCTGGCCTGAATAATTAACTGGGCCAATCAGTTGAGAGTTTCTGTCTATTTCTGTAACTTGAACTGAGACCCTAAGCTGGGGTCACTCAGAGGTCCAGGAGACTCAGGATTGAGAAGGTCATTGCAGGGCTACAAATACCCCAGGGTTCTGAGTAAGGGGAAGCTCAGAAAGCCAGGCAGATAGCGGGGGTTGGGGGTGGGCACTGGCAGCTAGCCAGCAGGGAGAAGGATCAATACCCAAGGCAGAGTGTCCAGAGTTGCCTGAACAAGGCCCCTTAATATCTGCCTGGTGGGATGTCAGGGTTGGGAGGGAGCAGTGTCTACTGAGGCGTATTTCCCAGTTTCCTGCTTTCCTGCTGGGGTGTTTATTGCCATTCTCTTGCCCTGGTTGTACCACCAAATATCAAATTTTAGTGGGAAGCAGATAACTGGATTTCTTAAGTTGTAGGTCTCTGGATCAAGAGGTGCCACATCTGTGTGTGAAACAGGGGTTACTGCACCTCACTGCTCACGTGGGCACCCCAACATGCCACCCTGAGATTCTGCATTTGAGGAAGATGCTGCACCCAGGGGGCTCAGGGTTGTGTTCCTTGCGGAGGGATGAGTGTATTTTGTTGCGGGAGGGAGAATGAGCTGTATGCTCACTGATGTGAGAGGCAGATTGACCATCGGTGGTCACGGATGTGCTCTCCTGGTGCTCCTGGACACTTGCTGGGATTACATGTCCCACCCCTATTGCTTGGGTGGGACCTTGTGATAATCTGGCCAATGAGTTATGAATGGAAGGTTTAACCGTTCACAGCCTCTTGCTTTTGGTTAATGTTACTGCTGCCATTCCTGGATCCTAGAGGGAGGGAACATTGACCAACTCTCCCAGACACTCCATGATGGACAAAGCTTTTCCAGTGAAATAAATCTCCATTGTTATAGGCCCTTTTGCCTTTGGGATTGTTTGCTATTGTGACATGCCCTCGTGTGTTCTGGTCCATATGCTGCCTAACCAGGGTTTAAGCATCACATTTTTCTTAGGCCCTTTTGGAAAATAGATAGGGGGGTTGCTATTAGCAGGGGACACCCCAGGGCCTGGTGACATTCCTTGGGTCTCTCCACCAGCCCTGATGCCATCTCTTGTGGGAAAGGAGTGTGAAACAGCAGAGGGCACCAGAGGCCTGTCTCTGCGCTCCCCACCCTGGTGCCGCTGCGGGTGTTGGTGGTGCTAACATTGCAGGTGTTCTAGGAGGGGCCTTCAGCAGGGAGAGAGCTTGGGGCCTGCTCCCATTAAGCAAGAACTATAGTAAGCTTCAGAGAACAGCTGGAACCAGGGGCCCCAACATGGCTTCTAAAGAGCAGGCTCCCTCTGGCCCTTTCTCTCCTTGCCTGGCCCTGCCTCTTCTCGTTGTCTGTTAGACCCCAGAGCAGTAGAGCTGAGAGGGGAAGCCAGGGGCCAGGATAGAGAATAAGGACACAGCCAGCCCCACCCGGCACAGAGCAGTGGGATTTCAGGCTGTCTCCTGAGGTTTCTCGTCTACACTTCAAATTCCACCATTACACTTTTGCCCACTTGGTACCCTGCTTTCATCTCTCTTAAAATACAGTCTCTATTTTGGAGGTGAAAGGGGAGGAGTGGCGGTTAGAGAGGGCAAGACTAACAGCAGGTGTTTTCAGGATCTGAGAGCTTCATCTGTACACAGGCTTTTCCCTAGGAGTCTGGCAGCCGTGTGAGCCACGCTAAGTCCCTTTCCCTCCTTGGGCCTCAGTTTCCTCCTCTGTGAAAATGAGCTTGGGACTGCCAAGCTCTGAGCCGCTTCCAGTTTTCCTAAAACTAAGATCCAAGTTTTGCCCATCAGGAATGAGGAGCCAGCCTGGCTCCAGGGAAGGGCTGGGGAGGAGTAGAAGGGGACTGCCACTGGGGGTTCCTGGTTGGGTGTGACACTTTGCCGGGAGTGGTTGGATTCCCAGCACCTGCTTGCTTTTCTTTGGTGTTGGCGTGTGTTTCAGTATTTACATTTCTCCAGATCATATAAAGACCAAGGTCAGGTTAAGTCAATTACTCCTCACCCTAGTTGGCCTGGAGTCAAACAGAAGAGGTTGCTAATGGCACCTGCATCTCCCAACCCTCCTCCCTTTCCTCTCTAGGTGTTCTTGGCTCTGGCCCCTTCCCACGTGGGCAGGAGGTCTGGCCTGACTCTGGAGCCCTATCCAGGCCTGTCTTCTAGAAAGTCAAGCACGTGGACACTGCAAACAGTCACCTTGGGTGCTTCTTTCTGCTGTGAAAGCTTCTGCTGACCCTTCACACCCTCCCTGGTGAAATGGCAGCACCAACAAGAGCCCCCAGAGTCCTAGGTGGTGCCTTCTGGGTGGGGTTTGCCTGGATACACAGAGCATCTACCTCCTTCGGTCCTTCAACCCCCATTCTGCTTAGACCTGAAGGCTCTCCCCAGTGTCCCCGCCCCTCTGAGCAATAGAGGCCACTAGGGCACTACAGAGCTAATTGTAGGACATCCTGGCTTGCTGGGGGTCAAGTCTCTCGCTGGCTGGTTATAGACCTCCAGGGCCTGGCAGATGGGTTTGGGTCCTCCCTGCCTGACTTGCTGCTGTTGTTGTGGCCAGTCCCTGGGGGACACTTTTCAGTCCATTGAGTCCAACACCTTGGAATCCCGTTCAGTCAGTCATGGAGGCTCACAGTGGGCAGGCGGTCCCAGGGCCTAGATAGACAGAGACAAAGGAGCAGAGCAGGGTCCTTGAGGGGTTGTGGGCTTAGTAGGGTGATAGACTTATGTACGTGGCCTGCCAAACTCAGGTGGTGAGCACCATGATGATGGTGGCACTGGCTCTCACAGGGGCATGGGGGCGGGCTGTGGGGCCAGCTTCTCAGAGGAGGTGATGTTTGGGCCAAACACTGGAGGGAAAGCAGTAAGTTTCTCTAGATGGGGTATGTGGGGGGTGAAGACTTTCTGGGAAGAGCATATCATTTTGCGGGAAAGACATTTTGCGTCCCTTCCAGGATCTGGAATGTTGGGAGCACCCGGCAAGAGGAGGCTGAGAGGACGAGGGCAGGCTCTGGTCACCGAGGGCCTTGGGAGCCAGGTGAGAACAGCCGGACTCCAACCCGTAGGCAGGAGGAGGTGAGGAGGTTATTGCCCTAGTTTAGGAAAGAGGAGGGGGTCCGTGAAGGCAGGCACAGGAGGAAGTAGAGGGATAGTCTGAGGGACCCTGGCCGCAGAAGTGATCCAACCTGATGGCCTTGGAGAGGTGGCAGTGGGGAGAAGGGGGGACCAGTCTGACCTGTGGGCTCCCACTCAGAGGGCTGGTGGCTTGGGGCCACCTGCTGCTCAACAGGGTGTGGAGGGATAGGTGGGTAGGGTGCAGGTGTGAATTCAGCTGGTCCTGAGTTTTGGTTTCTCTGGCCACTCAGGAGAGGATTTCAAGAAGTGTTTGGTGTGGAGTTTGGCAGGAGAACTCTGCTGGTGGGTTGACTGGGTGTCATAAACATTTAGGAAGCATTTGGATCTCTGGTGTGCAGATGACAGGATTAAAGGCCAGTGAATGGGGTGAGACAACACCAGGGCTTAGCAGGAACTAAGGAGAACTGGGGGCTGGGATAGGGGTGGGCACTGGGGCAGGAGAGGGCTATGGTGGCAGCTGAGAGAGCCTGTGAAGAAGGGGCGGGGGCAGGGAGCTCTGGAAGCTGGTGTGGCCTCCACCAGTCCATTTGCTCCCCACTGTGCCGGGGGTAGTCAGTGCTCAGGATAACTGCAGTGAAAAATCTGTTGAATGAATGGCCATGGGGTCAAAGAAGAGATTCCACCTCCCCACCCCCTGAGGCTAGTCAGAATCAGAAAGGTAATGGGTGGGAGTTTCCAGTTCTTGTACGATCTGGAAATGATGAAGAAAATGGAGAGACCTGTTTTGGAAAGGCAGGAATGCTCCCCCCACTAGGAGTGAGAAATCCGTTTCTCTGGGAGCTTTCCCAGAGCCCATCGTCCCAGGTCCCCTCCAGAGGGGAGCTGCACATTTGGGGACACTCTGCCTTGCTGTGTTCTGGAGGTGAAGCTCCTCTCTTCACAAGATGAGGTGGAAGGAGATCTGAGCTCACGTTGGCGGCCATTGAAGGGAAGGACTGTTCTAAGCTCTGCCATCATTTTTCTGAGACAGTCATCTCCCGGGGCCTCGGTTTCCCCATCTGTAAGGCAGGGGTTCCCATACTCCCTTTACAGGGGTAACCCCAGGATGAGATGGGATAATGGGGGCAGGGAAGGAGATGTGAAAACTACGACGTGCTTTGCGTTTGCCAGTTTTCTTCATTCAGATTCACTCACTCGCTTGTGCTTGCATTCACTCAGCCAAGACGACAAAGCACCCACTAAATGGTATGTGACAAAATGCTCCGTGTTCAGGGCGGAACACTGGACGGACTTTGTAGCAAGAGCTGCCTTTGGCCGTCTTACCCTTGCCCCTGTCTGCGGGGTGCGCGCCAGTCAGTAGACTGTGAACTGGGGATTCTGTGACACTGGGAGTCTCCCCCTCCTTCTATCCTGGTGGGGGACGGTTTATTATGAGTAGAATCAAGGGTTGTTACCTACTTTGTCGTCTTGATTCCAGAGGCTGCCTTACCTGTGATTCGGCACAATGGCACATCTGCCATTGCCAAGGTCACTGTCCTGCGATGTGCATGAGAGAGAACACAGGGCACCTTCAGCAGATTATCATCAGGACAGCTCAGTGGGTGCAGCTGGCTCAGAGTATGAAGGATTTGGGTTCGATTTTGGTGGATGAACTCGGACAAGTGCTTCACTTTACTGAGACTTGATGTCCCCATTTGTAATATGGGACTGTTAATACCTGCCCTATACCCCTAGTGAAGATAAAGTGAGGGCCATGAGAGAACTTCCCCTCTGGCTCTTCCACTAACGTCGACGCGTCATCCTTGACCTCACTGGGCTGTTATCTGACTCAGGTGTATCAAATCTAGCAGGCACTGACCCGCTTTACTGCTCAGGCACCCCTCGCTTATCAGGTGCCAGGCTTCTGGTGATGTCAAGAGTGTCTGTTGTAGCCACTGCCTCTGAATTGTTTATAGAGTAAGACAGCTCTGGCCTGGAGGAGTGTGGGGAAGAAGCTAGGGGTCTGCTTATACCCACATCTAGGCTGGCATCTCTGGCTGCTCATCTTCCCTCCCTGAGGGCCCTGGGAATTCAGTCTGTTGCAATTACCTCAACTCCTCCACCCATTATGGGGTCCTTAAGGGCTTCCTCTGCCCCAGAGCCTAGATGGGGAATGGAAAGGCACCTCCCTGCACGCCACCACCCTCCTCACTGTTTCTGAGGACAAGTGCTCCAGCCCTTTGCATAATGGGGGCTTTATTGTGAATCAGAGAAGGTGACCACACCTGGCAACAGCAGCAAGCTCAGAAAGGGACCAAACTTCCCGAAGTTCACAAATCCCTAACTCCTGAGACCCGGACACATGAGGCCCGACTGGACCCACTCTTCTGGTCTGGCTGGGTGAGGAGCAGGAGCTCGTGGTTCTGACCTGCTCTGTCACCGCACTCGCCCTTTCAGAGGACTTCTGGACTAATCGGCCACTCGCTCACCCCCTGCCTGCCCCAGCACCAGCCTCCTCTGTGCCAGCATTGTCTGAATCTCTTCTTTGTCTCTGAATCTGGACTGGGGGTGCCTTGACGATGTTTCCTTCCTCTCTGTGTCCTCTGGGCTGTCACAAGCCCATCTCAGAGAAAGGGCATGAGAAAACCCAGCTTCAGATATGAGGAGGGGTCTCCTGGGTCATTGGCTCACAGCTCTCCAAGTCTCAGGTTCCCCAGCGGGCGTCTGAGGGGTCAACACAGTAATCCAGCTAGTGGTCACCTTGCTGGATTCTGTCCTTCTCTCTCCTTCTAAAGGACTCCTCTGGTGGTTTCTGTGCCAGGTACACTCAGAGGGAAAGTCACTGAAGTGTGTCCCTACCGTATCTCTCTCTCTTTTTTTTTTTTTTTTGCAGTTTTTTGGCCAGGGCTGGCTTTGAACCCACCACCTCCAGCATATGGGGCTGGCGCCCTACCCTTTTGAACCATAGGCACTGCCCCCTACCGTATCTCTAATTGGATCTAAATGCCTACTGAGGGCTTGTCCCAGTAAGAATTTGCCAATTTCTTGTCATAACTTGATTCTATTACAACTCACTGAGGTTGTAACCCAAAAGATTCTGTGTCCCAGGAGCATGATGGATCTGAGTAGGAGGAAGCCTTAAAGAGTACATGGTCTGTTTGGAAAATAAAAAGGTGGGGGTGGTTTGGCACCTGTGGCTCAAGCAGCTAAGACGCCAGCCACATACACCTGAGCTGGCAGGTTCAAATCCAGCCCCACCTGCCAAACAACAATGACAGCTGCAACGAAAAAATAACTGGGCGTTGTGGTGGGTGCCTGTAGTCCCAGCTACTTAGGAGGCGGAGACAGAAGAATCACTTGAGCCCAGGAATTGGAGGTTGCTGTGTGAGCTGTGATGCCATGGCACTCTACCCAGGGCGACAAATAGAGGCTCTGCCTAAAAAAAAAAAGAAAGTCAGGGAAAAAATCTTATCCAGATGATGCCCCCTCAAAGGTGAATAGCTTGGTCAGTGATCCCACCAGGCCTCTGCAGTGAAGCTGGAGGGCTGAGGTGGCACGATTCAGGTGCAAGGCCCCACACAATTGCCCTCCTTCAGCAGGCATCCACACCGGTATTCAGATTTGGGGGGCCTGGAAGAAAAGTAAGGGGGTACAGGGCATTGTTGGGTTTTATAGACTAAACTTCAAGGTTTAACTGCCCATAAATGACTTCAAGGTCCTTTATGTGCCTCTGTTTGTAAACTGGCTGAGGCTGAATGTGAATTGTCAGTGCTTGAGGCTCCTACAAGGGAAGGAGATTTGGCCTGCGAAGGGTCCTGTCCATTGCTCAGTGTCTTGTCTCAGTGGGCTGGCCATTCTCCACGATCTCCAGATGCTCCAACTCGTGACATGATAACCAGGAAAGCTAACTGCTGGGGCTGGCGGTGGCAATGAAGAGGAGGAGGTCATGGGGCATAAGAAAGTGAAGGTTTTAAGCCAGAAAATACAAATTTGAGGTAACTTAAAATTTTCAGGTATATTTTATATTGCCATTTGGGATAAGTTAAGTATTGTGCCATGTCTTGGTCCTTTTTCTGTGGCTGTAACAGAATCCCACAGACTGGGCAATTTATGAAGAAAAGAAATTCATTTTTCACAGTTCTTAAAGCTGGGACACCCAAGGTCAAAGGCAGCATCTGGTGAGGGGCTTCCTGCTGCGTCATCTCCTGGTGGAAGGCAGAAGGGCAAGGGAGCAAGAGAGAAGCTGAACTTGCTTTTGTAACAACCCACTCTCACAGTAACAAACCCACTCCCATGATAATGAGATTAATCCGCTCATGACCTAATCACCTCTCAACAGTCCCACCTCTTAATACTATCACAAGGGCAGTTAAATTTCGACACGAGTTTTGGAGAGACATTCAGATCACAGCATACTAGTATTAGAAAATTCAGGATTTCACAAGTCCTTGGGATATATTCTTTGGAAATGTTATAGATAGCTGAATGCAGTAGCAAAAAACTAGAAATAACTGAAATATCCCTCAGTAAAAGCAGTTATGTAATAGAAGCAGTATATAATGTCATATATTAATAACAGCAAATAATATCACTAATATATACTAAATATATTATGATACTTTCCTAAGTGTAGTGCAGTTGTTTACAAAAGTTTAAGTGATGGTTTAATAATGAAAAAATCAAGGTGCAGATAAGAATGTGTTAACATGAAACCATCTAAGTAAGTCTTTTAAAAGCTTATGCATACATATCTTGGGAGAGGCCACGTATTTTTTTCTGGAAGGGTACATAGGAACCCATTAATGAGCATTCCCACAGAATCTTCACATCGACTTTGAGCCTCAGTTTCTTCATCTGGACAGTAAGCCTTGTGATCCCAAATTTTAGGATGTTAAAGAAGCTTTAATGGGACATCCCTGAGGCCATAGCCTTTTGCCAGCCATAAATCCCAAAGGTAACAGGAGTTATTAGTGTTTGCTGGCGGAAGCCTGATGTGGGGAAGTTTCCAGACCGTTGGAGTCAGGCAGGTCTTGGCCTGTTACCTTCTACTTACATGATCAAAGGTGAGCTCTCTCTTGCTACTGAGCCTCAGTTGTTTTGCACAGATTCTTAAATGTAAACACCCTAATTTAGCCCCTGGAATAGAGCATGTGTTTGTTGAGACCACGCAGCAGGACTGGCTGACAGCCCACCATGGGCAGAGGGGTGCTTCTTACTCGCCCTGCTGAGGCTCTGTCCTGACCGGCTAGGGGCAGAGGCCAGCTCCTGGGAGTGTTCCCATCCACCTGGCTCCTCACGCTGCCCTGGCTGGTGGTAGCCTTCCAGGAGCAGGCCTAGATACCCAAAATTAATTTCATAAAAGTAAATTTGTCAAATGATCAATTTGCTGAATGACCAATTTGACTTTGCAATGGGACTAAAGATTTGTTTTTAAAATTGCCATGAGGCTTTGCATCGAAGTTCTGGTGGCAGAATTCTGCATGAGTGTCAAAGTTCAGATGTTGAACCTGACTCCAGCGCTCAATAATTTACACTAAAAGCACAGGCTTGTCCCACCCTCAGCCTCTACCCCTGAATCTGCTTTTGCTCTGTTTTCTAGGCAAGTTTTCCTTTCAAATACAGTTTCTGTCTTCTCCATTTTCTTTTCTTTGTTTGCAATCTTGGCTCTATATCTGCCTGTGGACATTGGCAATGATGGTAGGTCCTTGCAGGGGTAGAGGCATGGACCCTTTGCCTTAAGACCTAGTGCTGGGTAATTAGAGGAATCAAAGAGAGTGACATTTCTTGCACACCAGGGTTTGTGACCTAGAACTTATACCTGTACTATTAGTATCATTTCATTTTAATTCAAGTTGTAATAGGCTTTGAAATAGTGAGCATGTCTAGGTGAAGAGATCTAATCTTTTATTTACTTACTTGTTACATTTTAGATGCTGAAGCCCAGTGTAGAACCTTCCTATTACCAGCACATAGATCCATAAAAATTGTTATCCCCCCAAACAAGCAATTAAAGATTGTGAATTGGGCAGCGCCTGTGCCTCAAAGGAGTAGGGCACTGGCCCCATATACTGGAGGTGGAAGTTCAAACCTGGCTCTGACCAAAAACTGCAATCCCCCCCCCTCCCCCCCCCGCCAACCAAACAAACAAAAAAAGATGTGAATTATGGGGGAAAAAAATCAGCCATTTCGACTCTGGATTTTTCTGTATTTGTTATTTATTTCTGTCTACCTCTATCTCCCTGTGCCTAGACCTATACCTATCTGTTAGCAGCCAGTTTGAAAAAGCATATTATTTCCAAATGTTTTTGTATTCTTTGGAATGTGTGAAGCTTTTTTACTAGAAGATTTCCCTTCTGAGTAGTCATCACTTCCATCTGCATCTATCTGTATACTTGGACCTACTGAATGTTAATTCTTCTTTACTCTTTCATTAGGCCAGACACTGTGCAGGTGACCTCTGGGCGAGTTCATTAATTAATTTCACTGAGCCTCAGGGTGTCTTCATCCACAAAGTGGGGCTAAAGACACTCACTGATCAGTCTTCTTTGGGTATGAAAATGGGTGGGAGAATAATCACTCATGGAGTTGTGGATATAGGATGTTAATCTGGTTTGAATTCCAGATTGGAAGAGCAAATCCAGATATATGTTGTCCTTCAGAAGAGAGATGGGAGATGGAATAAGCCAGGAAAATTAATTGACAAGGCCAAGTTGGAAAGCAGAGAGTCCCTTATAGAAACATGTTGTGGGCTCCCCACTGCCCAGACTAGATTCTTTCTGGGCTGGAAGGCCCAAAGGCTCATCACAGACTCCCCTCTTACCCATGACTTTGAGCTCCAGCCACATTGACCATCCCCAGATTTCTGCAATGTTGTGTGATCCTCCCCACTGCAGGAACTTTGTATAGGCTGTTTCTACTTTCTCACCTCCCTACTGAAGACCATCTCTGGGTAGAGGCTAAAATATTACTTTTTCTATGAGCTTCCTGCAGTCCTCTGACAGGTAGGCTCCCTTGATAAGTGTTCAATCTCAGGGCCCTGCTCTTAATCTTTACAGCAGTTAGTTTGTTGTATAATTGTAATACTTAGTTAATGTCTGCCTTTTTAACTCGTCTAAAAATGCTTTGAAGTTAGAGGCTGCACCCCATCATTTAGCATTGTACCTGGCAACTATCAGAACTTGGTAAATATTTTTTGAATGAATGACTGAAGTTGGCTGAAGTCTGTTTGGGGGCATCAGAGTGAGGGATGACAAACGTCTGTCAGACACGTGTCCCTTCGGACTTCCTCACTCTGGCACTCCCCTATAGGACTTGGTTTGATTCTGCCCTTGTGGGTCCATCCCCTGGTTTAGGTTTAAGCCTCTGCTCTGGGGTAGTCAGTTGGTCAGTTAATAAACAGTCTAAGAGGTGGCACAGCAAGAAGCCTGGGAGCCACTGAATGTAAGGTGTGTAGGCTCTCTGAGGAGGAAGACAGCTCTGGGGGTTGGGACAATGGGGGAGGGGCGGTACTTTCAGCACCAGCAAGTAAAGGTTGAGGGAGACCAGGGCAGCTCAGTCAGCAACCCCACGAGGATCTTGGGGAGCCCTGTCTGCTGTTGGGGCAGGGCTGACTCAAGGATCGGCTGTCTGGATGTGCAAGGTGTGAGGGAGCCTGGAGTTAGCCTGGTGCTTAAGGGAGAAGAGTTGCTCAAACCTGAGAAATTCCTGCCGGAACCTGCACATGCAGTGGTGGCAGCTCCCAGGTCCCCTCGAATTCTATCTGCATGCCCAGGCCCGGGTTGGGAGTGCTGAGTCTGCAACTCACAGGCCTTAGAGGCTGGCATAGCAGGGAGAAGCCCTACTCTTCTGATTTCTCCGGGAAACTCACCTCCTGACCCCTTCTCCTGGCTTTACACTAGTTCTGCCCCCGTGTCATCGGAGTCAGTGGAGAAGACTTTTTGTCCTTTTCCTCTAGACCTCTGACCTTGCACGTATCAAAAACTAGTGGATACTGTATTGGAATTAGTCATGCTCCCCTCCCCACATATTAAAAATATTTTATGGAACTGCTGAATGTGGGGATTATAGGGAACTTAGTTCAACCTGATCTTTGCAGGAGAAGGAGCCTAAGACCCTGGGAAGTAAACAGGCCCACTTTACTGGCCCATGCCTTTGGTTTAGAATGTTGGACACTTGCTAATTCCTTTGGATGTCATTAGATGCCCTATTCAGTAGGGTCAGTAGACAAGCAACTGAAAGCCAGTCCCTGTGGGAATGAGAAGCAGAGCAGAACCTGGACGAGAGGAAGCACTGGCTGGAGAATCAGGAGGGCCATGGCACTCTTCCTCTCTTACCACTCGCTGGCTGGGAGCCTCTGATGAGTGGCCTGTTCTTTGGAGTCTCAGTTTCCTCATCTGTTGAATGGAGTAATAATCTTGTCCTTGGACTGCTACTCACCAGGAAGGTTGTAAAGGGTTTTATAATAAATAAGGTAGGAGTCAGCAGGTGTCATGGGCTGAATGTTTGTATTCCTCAAAATTCATATGTTGAAGCCCTAACCCATCGTGTGATTGTATTTGGAGATAGGGTCTCTAAGGAAATAATTAAGGTTAAATGAGGTGTAAGGGTGTGGCCCTCAGCCGTTAGGGTGCCCTTATAAAGTAGAGACTCCAGAAATCTTATCTCCTTTCCTTTCTGTTTCTGGGTGTGCTTGCACAGAGAAAAGGCCGTGTGAGGACACAGTGAGAAGGTAGCTGTCTGCAAGCCAGGAGGAGAGCCCTCACCAGAAACTAAATTGGCTGGATTCTTGGTCTTGGACTTCCAGCCTCCAGAACTTGAGAAAATAGATTTCTGTTGCTTAAACTACTCAGTCTATGGTATTTTGTTGTGGCATTCCCAGTAGACTAAAATAGAAGGCCTGATTCTGATGCCATCCTGTAATTCTAGGGGTGTCTGTCTTGGAGCCTGGGCTGGGAGTGTGAGAGGCCCCTCCCAGATCCCAGTGTGGGAGAGAAGTTAACTGATGACTCCACACTGAACCTCAGAGTCAAAGCATTCTATAATAGACATACTCTTATTTGACAATGTGAATGTTACTTTTTTTTGCATTATTATTATTATTATTGCTCTATAAAAAAAAAGAGAGAGGTTGCCTCAAGGCAATGGGGAGGGAAGGAAATGCCTCTCTGCAAGCCAGCTTCTCTGAGCCCCTCTCTTGGAGGCTGGCTGTCCCTAGCCTTGCTGGGCCAGGCTGACTGTTTGGAGACCCATCTCTAACTCAGAGTAACAAGGATCCCAAGCTCTGAATGGCCAACTTCATTAGATTCCTGGTTGAAAAAGCCTACTGGGCAGAGAAAAACACCAAGGTGTGCTTTCTTTTCATTCTTTCTTTTTCTTTTCTTTTTTTTTTTTTTGGACAGAGTCTCATTCTGTTGCCCTTGGTAGAGTGCCACAGCATCACAGCTCACAGCAAGCTCCAACTCTTGGGCTTAAGCAATTCTCTTGCCTCAGCCTCCTGAGTAACTGAGACTACAGGAGCCTGCCACAATGCCTGGCTATTTTTTGTTGCAGTTGCCACTGCTGTTTTAGCTGGCCAGGACCAGATTTGAACCCACCACCCTCGGTATATGGGGCTTGCCCCCAACGACTGAGCCACAGGCATCTCCCCCAAGGTATGCTTTCTTAAGAAAAACCTAACCTTTTCCCTGATATTTGGTGAGGGAGCCACTGAATGTGTCCCAGCACTTTGGAAGTTCTGTGTCTTTGCCCCTCACTAAAAGAGAACGTGGTTTTGCCCCAGGTCACACCTCCAGCCTCTCCTCCCCAGTCTCAGGAATACAGAGGTCTAGCCCAGCTGAGACCCCTGGATACCATGGCAGGCATTGTCCTCTGACCTAGCTCCACCAGCCCTCCCTCCTACTCGCCTGGAGCACAGGAACATGGCACCAAGGCCTGTGTGTGGTCCATCGTACCCCATCCTGTTCCACAGTTGCTTTCCCTTCCTTTTCTCTTCCCAGCCCCTGCACTGAGAGCCTAGTGAATGAATCCATGGAGAGGCAATGGGTGTGGAGAGCCGGGGGAGGCTGGAAAGGCTGGAATAGTCAGGAAGGTCTTCCTGGAGGAGGAGATTCCCAGGTTGGGCTTTAAAGAAGCACAGAGAGGGAAGGATAAGCTATAGAAGTCAGAGCTTGAGGATAGGTATGCAGAGTCCAGCTTCAGATGGTGGCGTAACATGGGGTCAGCTGGTGGGGAAGGTGACTGGGCAAGTGACCTGGCTCAGAGAAGGTGGGGAAGCCAAAGCCCAGATGTTTTCTTTGACACTGAACCCAGTGGTTCCTGGCTACAGTTGTTTCAGTTAAATAAAGCAGTCACTGTGATTTTGAAACCACAGTGGGCTTGTTCCACTGTGATGGCAACTAATTATGGATTGTAATTTGTCTAAACACAGGGAGGTGTTTTGACCTGAATAGTAATAATGTGCCAGGCCTCCTTTGGTGTCTTTCTGCAGGTGGCCCACTAGCCACGGGCACACCCTGCCCTGCTTTAGATGCCTGGTGGAGACACAGGAAAAGCGGAGTGGGGGGGGGGCACCCTGGCACAGGGACCCATCTCAGATTTTGGAAAGGCAGGTCGAGGTAGTGTGCAGGGCAGCAAAGGGACCTGGGTCTAGTCCTTGTCTGTAAACTAGGGCTCAAGAGTGTCCCCAGCAGGGCTGTCATGGAGCTGAAACAAGATACCATGGGGACAGTGTCTGCACAGGATAGATGCTGGATGCTAGGAGCTATGACCACTGTCAGGAGCATAGCACAGGGGACCCCACTTTATAGGTGAGGAAACTGAGCTCCAGGGGGAGTTGACAGAGTCCCCCACCCCCCCAATCACAGGCAGAGATCTGGGCTTTCCAAGTCCTCTCCCAGCACCTCTCGCCTGGTGTTCACGGTCATCTGGAATCACTGTGTGGGCAAGTTACTTTCCCTCCCTGAGCCCAGCTTCCTGGCCTGGAATAGGAACAGTGAGCACTGAGCTGATGGAGCAGTTATGAGGACTGAATGGGGTAATCAAGGCAGAGCTGAGCAGTGCCTGGCACGCAGAACATGCTTGGCAAGCGGTGGTCCCCCTGTTTCACCACCAGTGGCCTAGCTCCACTCTGTGGCTTCATTAAGAGTCATGTCCAAGTAGGGCCTTCAGTGATGGCTGCAATCATTCCCTCTGCCCTGGCAGGGAGAGTGCCAGCCTAGCTGTGCATCGGCCCAGAAGCGAACTCTGACCCCTTCTGTGGGGCTTGGTTTCTGTTCCAATCCCAGTTCTCTCCTTACAGCTTTCAAACAATATGAGTTTCTTTTGGCCATCTTGTCCAGAAGCCCTAAGAGAATGGGGCTATGGCATAAAGTGCTGTGCCCTTTCCCTGCCCCGGAACAGCCTAGCGGAGGCCCTAATAAATATTTCATAGGGTCTGAGTGCAGAGTGCTCACTTTACAGCTGGAGAGGCTCTGAGGGGGACTTGATGTTTCTGCGGAGCCAGGTCTTCTGTCCCTACTCCATAGCTCTCTCTGCTGCTCTGTTGAGGTCACATCATAGTTGGCCTCTGCTTGGAGTTCTTCCCTGACCTCTTTGCTTATCTGAATCACAGGTATCCTTCAGACCTCAGTTTAAATGTTAGAGCCTTAACCCCTCCCCACTTTGACCTGGTTAAATTCCCCATGTTTTGCTCTCAAAGCATCACTGGGGCAAAGACTGCTGGTTCCTTCCTGACATCCATGATAACCTTCCTCTTTTATAATAAATCCTAATTAAATGGGGGAACCGTATGTACAGTTCAAAGACCACATCTTGCAGCCTTTCTGGCAGTGAGGAAGTTTCTGGGTAAACTTCTAAGGCAACTGAGAAATTGACTCATTGTTCCCCCCCTTGCATTTTGCTCTTTGTTCCTTTCTTTCATTTGCCTGGAACACAAATGTGACGGCTGGAGCTCCAGCACCTATTTTGGGCTTATGTGTTTAAGGATGTTAAAGCAGAAGAATAGCAAAAGCCTGAGTTCCTGAGAACTTTGTGGGAGCCATCATTCCAGCCTTGGGCTGCCCCTTTCGGGGCTTGTTTTATGTAGGAGATAAAGCTTTCATTTGTTTTCATCACTGTAGTTGAATTTCTGTTACTGGCAACTAAACCCAGTCCCAGTTCACAGGGAATTCCTTGTAGCTCTTATCATAGTTTAAGATAATTATGTGCATAATCATTTAATGCCTCCATCAGTAGACTGTCAATGAGGGCAGGGACCTCATATGCCTTGTTTATTCCTGTATCCTCAGCAACTGAAACAGTGCATGGCACTGTTAGTGCCAGTACGTGCATGGTTAGGAAATCTTTTTGAGTGAATGAAGGAATGAATACATTCCAACGAGTACTTGGTGTCTAGCAGGGGCCTTAGGGGATCATTTGAGGAAAGAGTGGCTCTGACAGCGGCCTTTGTAATAATTGTGACGAGCTGCCCAGGCTGCCAGGAAATACCTTTTCTTTCCCAGTAAGTTAGCTCCTCAGTATTATCATTTAAAAATAGAATTTTTTTTTTCCAATTTGAAAGTCTCTTTTAGGGGACTCTCCTGTAATCTCACTACCTATAATAGCTACTTAAAAATACACAGGGAACAAATATAACACAGAGGAAAACCATTTTTTTTTCTTCTCAGTCTTGGTTCTATGCAGTTTCTTTTTTCTCATAGGCTTATATAAAACTTTGAATTTTTCCTCCCCCTCAGTGTCATAACAACTTTCCCATTTCTTTAAAGCTGGACTGAACTCTAATTTTGAGTGGATATGCTGCAACCTGTTTTCCATCAAGGGGAATTACTTGGCCTGTCTCCTCTCTTGCACTTTTGGTTTGAGTGATACTATGATGAACCTCTTTGTGCCCAAAGCTTTTTTCTATAGTTAGGATTCTTTTCTTAGATTCTTGAAGTGGAATTATTTGATCAAGGGAGGTAAACGTGTTCCAATGTCATTTTGCAAAACAGGAGTCAACGAAAGATTAAGGGAGCTTTAGGGGAAAGAGAGATTAAGTCATAACACTCTTCTCTGGACTCAGTTTCCCCAGCTATCGATGGAGCAGATTCATTAGAGGGCTCCAGGGTCCCTTGAAGTTCTGCTGATGGCTGGGGGTGGGGGATAAAGCCTTTGACATCCTTCAGGGCACAAGGTCATACGGTGACCTGGATGTGTCAGCCTGTACCTCTGGTTCACCCCAAGGAGCAGATCCTCGCCATGTGCAACTGGGTCATGGAGCCACCATGCTCTCTTTCTGTGTCTTCCTCACGGCAACAGTCCTCCCCCAATCCCAGTGAGCATGTGCTCGACTGCTAGCCTAACCCTTCCAGAGCAGGGGGAGAGCTTCATGTCCCCAGTGAGTCTGAGGGCCTGTATCTTCCATGAAGGTAAGAATTCACTTTTGAAAGCAGATTCAGGAAAAGGGCGATGTTTAACCTAAAGGGACTGGAACACAGGGACTTAACCTTTGGACTAGAGCACAGACCCCACTGCAGGCCACTGAGGAAGCTGAAGAAGCATGGTGTGTAAACTACTCATGTGAACAGCTGGAAATGCCATTTATGCTCTGCAACAAGGCTCCTGGGTTTCGGCTCCATAAGATCATATTATTGCATTCATTTTCATTTCTGTGTCCTGCCAGACTAAGCTCATTGAGGACAGGGACTCCTTCTGATTTGTCACTACATCTGGGAAGCAGCAGGTGCTCAGTACCTATTTTAAGTGAATCAGAGAAGGGAGATGCTCAGATGTGACAGGAAAAATTTATGGCAAGGTGGGACTGGAGAACAGAGCTCAGATAGCAAAGTGGGAGGAAACTTCTAACTGTGGGAAAAGTCCTGGGACACTTTTTTTTCTGACTCAAGACAGAAAACTAAAGACATCAACTAAATCACCCGGCAGGCCCTTCTTGTGTGTATAGGTTGCCAGGCTTGCTAATGAGTCTTCTTTGAGGCTATGGCGTGGGTGTAGGGGGAATGAGACCTCAAAGAACGTAAGTCAGCAAGTATGGCAGGGAGCTGCGGGTGAAGGTGAAGCAGGTGCAGAAAGAGGAAGCTGGGGCCCTGATGGCTCCTTTGTTCATCCACAAGCATTAGTTCATTTGTTGCATGTGCTATATATTATGTTAGGTGCTGGATTTCAAGGATGTAAATGGAAATATGGCTCCTGCCAAGACCTAGAGCACTCTGGGGAAATGTCAGTACCTGGGGAAGCAGTGGGTGGTATCCGGCAGAGTCGGTGATGGATGGTGGGCATTGGGGGAGCACCCAGGCAGAGTGGCAGTGTGTTGCAGTGGTGGTTGTGTGATGGAAGTCGCCAGTCTGGCTCATCAGTGGGCTGAGGTGCAGCCCTGTAGCTTAGCAGTGGCAGATCCCCTGATCAGGGGAAGTAGAGAAGGAGGAAATGGGCACCCCAGGCATTGTGATTGGGTAGCCTTTGGATGGGGTTAGGGGTCATGTGTGGGGAATGTCATAAACCTGGGAAATATTGCTTGCACATAGAAAACTGGCCGGTAAGATCAAACAGAAAATTAAAGCCTGATATGTATGCTAGGGTCATGTCTACAAGAAGATGCTATCTATACAAATGTCAAAAACTATGTGTCCAAGGTAAGAGGCAAATAAGAAGAGGACTATTGATTGCATTAAGGAGGTGAGTTTATGAGTGCTTTATCAGATGGTTTTAAAAAGTTTAACACATTAACTGCCATGGGAATTGTATTTAACTTATGCTAGTTTTGAGTCTGGGGCCTTGCGGGGCATATATATGTCTCTTGAACATTGACTGCCACACTAGAAAAAGAAATTTTTCCTGGAGGTCAAAATGTTTTATTAGGTCAAGAGACTGTGAGTTATATATTCTTCACATGGTCCTGGGCGCAAAACTAGTGTGAGTTAAATACAACTCACATGGCAGTTAATTTGCTTGACCTGATAAAACACCATGGCCTGAAGGAAAAAATTATTTTTCTAGTGTGGCAGTTAATGTGTTAATATCATTACATAGTGATCATAATCTTAACATCATCATAGTAATACTGCAATAGAGAGGTAGACCAATAATAGAGTTTAGGGGGATGGGAGATGTGTCCTCGAGATTGGTTTTCACATAGTAAAAGGATACCCAGTAAAAGTGGGATGGGATAAATCCCTTCTGGTCTTCTTCTATACCTGGGTCAGGGCAGCTTGAGCTGCCAAGGGAAGCCTTGATCCTCCAGGTGGTCCAAATACATTTCTACTTTTGGGGGAAATAACTGGGGATTATATATTTTCCTTAATGGGCAACAATTAACAAATACCTCTCCATAGTAAGCAAGTAAAAGTTGAGCCTGTGTTGGCACCTCTTTTTGACTGGACTGTTCATGTAACTGACTGTTAGGGCTGGTAGCACAGCAAAATTGGTCCTCTATTGTGACAGAAGAATAGGAAAGTACACTTATATTTGCTCTTTGGTCTTCAAAAGATTTTTTTTTGTTTGTTTTTTCAACATATCTTTCCTGGGGTTGGGCCATAGCTTGATGGATGTTTGTTGAATGACTAATTATTGACTGATAGGTTAACAGCCTCCATTGAAGTAGGCTGAGCAAACAAGCCATTGAGTGGAACATGGTGTCTAGGTTACACAGCTTACTCATCTACTAATCACTGGGGCACACTGCCGGTTATTAGTACCTGGAACTCTGAAAGGAAGACTTAGAAATAACAGGAGAGAAAGGAGTCAACTTAAACCAAAGCGTGGGCCAAAAGAAGGAACAAGATGCTCTTTTGAGCAAGTGCAATCTAGAATACAGGGGATGTCTTAATAGGTGTCTTGATTGGAATTATTATGAACTTAGCAATCAATAATAATAAATTTGTTGGAAATCTATGAGAAACGTCCTTGAGCCAAAGGGCAGGGATAATAACCACTTCTCATGAGAGGCTCAAGGTGTAACTACTGGAAGGTTATTAGAGACCCACATAGCTGCTGGCCTGTGTTCTCTGGTCCCCCTCTGGTTCTCATATGTTAGCCTCTCTCAGTGGTTTTTTGTCATTCGTTTTTGGAAGACTACATTTTCTAGGCCCCACAGCGTTCACTTCAACCTGAGCATGATTTCTCAGGTTATGAGCTGGACACCAAGACTCTAATTCCAAATTCCCAGAAGAAAGAATCTGATTGGCCAATGGCCAGCCAGTGGGATGACTCCCTTCAGTCACGAGTCCATCTCTGTTCCAACAGAGGTCACCTGGGAGAGGTACATTTAAGTAGATGAACATGGTCACAGGGACTGTTCTTGTGGGTGGGAGGGTGTGAAGGCATTTCTCAGAAAAGGGACCACTGACCTAGCAGGCACATTGACTAATGTGTCTGCTGTGGGGAAAAACAAGAATGACTTAGTTGTTGGATGAAATCTTCAACCACATGTAGAAAATGCCCACCATGTATTTTTAAAAATGAATAGCTTCTGGAACTTGGAGTTTAGGTTGTCAGAGGGCCTACATAATAGCTGATTTCTGATGAGTGTCTCCTCATTTTCCAAGTCTTTGGAGAGAGCAGCTAGCAGAAAATGTTAATGGCCAATTTTAGAAAATGACCATTTTGGTGCTTCCAGGCCACTAAGGCTGGCTAGAGCTAATTTTTAGAATGCCCCCTGGATGATCCTGGCAACTTTAATGTTGACCTAGAGACACGCCATGGGCCCGGATCCAACAGCACAGCTAAGCCTACATTTGCTTTCCTTGTGGGCAGGGAAAAGCTGCCCCAATGACACCGTGTGGATTTCTTGCCTCTAAGTACTCCTGCAGAGCTGTGGGTGTAGTTGAACAGGTTGTACACAACCTCGTGGGCTGGCTATCCTCACGCCTCTCATTAGAATTGCTCAGGAGCCTTGGTTCCATGCTGGTCTCTGAGCTCTGAGATGCAGAAGATACGCCTTCTTCTTATATTGCCCACCCTGGGGCCTGTGCAGGCCTAGCCACTGGCTTTCCTCCCCTGTCCCTAACCAAGGGGGCATTTAGGAAGACCTTGCTGTCCATCCTCACTCGCAGAAGAGAATGGATGTCACTGTGGTCCCTCTCCTGGGCTGCATTTTAGGGCCTGTCTTTCACTGTGGCGTAGTCAATGTTGGCCCCTGTTAAAGGGGCTTCAGCCCAGCCCGCAGGGAGAGTGCTTTTCTGAGAGGCAGGCTGTGCTTAGTTCTGGACTCACACTTGGCTCTGGTTGATCCCTGATAGCAAAGACAACCTCCAAGACAGAGGCGTTTTTTTCAGGTCTGCCTCTTTAAACCACGGTGGCTGCGTTAGCCTGTCCTCAGGGTCCATTCACTCTAAGGTTCTGGTCCTGGTCAGTGCTGTGTGTGACCTCTAGTAGGTAGGCCCTTATGCCCTGGGTGCTGAGCTGACTGACAGATTCTGTCTCTCTGCTTCAGTCACCTGCAGCCAATGAGCCGCAGTCCTGCAGGCCTTGCCCTGCACAGCCCGGCTACAGGG
The DNA here is from genome assembly GCA_963574575.1 of Galagoides demidoff. NCBI lineage: Eukaryota > Metazoa > Chordata > Mammalia > Primates > Galagidae > Galagoides > Galagoides demidoff. The sequence continues at coordinate 7,725 of CAUYQV010198480.1, read as the reverse complement.
TTTGGCTAATAGCCGGGGGCTGCCTCACTATCATTTTTTCACCAGCCCCACCCTGAAGGACAGCTTCCCCAAGTGACCTTTTTCAGTTGCTCCAACTTCCCTGGAGTGTTGATTTAGCCGGAGAGCGTGCTCCCTGTCTAACCTCGGCGTGTTTGCTCAGCGGAGGAGCGGGCATTAGGTCCGCTTGACTCCATGAGCACACAGGTTCCTCTGTCTTTACAAGAGTGTCCCACGGAGGGGGTGCAGCCAGGGGCGGTAGGGGGGTGGGCAAGGAGGGAGGCGCAGCTTCCTGTTCTGCTGCCGGTTATCACAGGCTGTTCTAATGCTGCTCAAACAATATTGAGAATAACCCTGGCTCAATAGCACCAGTGTTAGGCTGCAGAGTCAATATTGGCTGAGCAAACACGGCAAATAAGGAGTTGCTATTTGCGTAGCTATGAGTACTTGTGTGCTCCGGCTGCCTCGACAGGGCCTTTGGAAATGAACGAGAAGGGAGAAGGAGGTGGTACCTGAAGGTGGAGGGGTCTGTGAGAGGGACTAGGCCAGGGTTTGTCACCTTGGGACCAGATAATTCTTTGTTGTGGGGCTGTCCTATGCCTTGCAGGATGGTTGAAGGCAGTCCTAACCATTACCTACCAGGTGCCAGGAGCACCCGCCCCCTCCCCGATGTCTAGAAACAACCTAATATCTCTAGACGCACTTAAATGTCCCTTGGGGGAGGACAATGGGCAAAATCTCCCCCTGCTGAGGCCCACTAGGCTAGGTGCTGGGCCAGGCTGAGGAGCAGATGGGCCAAAAGGGAGAGAAGGGCCTGGAGGGTCCCCATGTGCCTCTTTGACTGTCTTGCTCTCCACCTGGGACTGTCCCCAGTCCCTCATGAGTGCCAAGAAAAGCCAGCCTCCTTAAGAAACAGATGCAATGTAAAAGTGCCTCTTCAACAGAAGAGCCTTTTCAGGGCTGGCTGGGTGTCTGTGGCCACCTCTTCACCCTTGCCCTGTCTTGGAATCCACTCCTGTTCTCTGCCCCAGAGAGACATTACAAGACACTGAGATCGTTTACATGCATCTCTCTCTTGTAGAATTCCTGGCATGTTTTGCTCTGGCCGATGACCTTCTCCAGCCGACGTGCCTATTTATAACAATCTGTCCCTGGCTCCCATTCCTCTCCTTCACCACCAGGGATTGGCCTGTGTGCTCTTGGATGCAGCAAGTAGCTAGGGCTGGGCCCTGTGGGAGGGGGTGCGGCAGGGAGGGCAGCAGGGCCTGCCGGCCAGAGGGCCTCCCTGGGGACAGCCTGCACTGGCTGGCTCTCCTCTGAGCACGGCAGGGTCATATCCAGGTTCCTCTTTGATCCTCTGCTGGGAGAGCAGTGGAGAAAATATTTACAGCCTGGTGAGGGCACCGCTGCCTCGGGGGCTGTCTGTGCCATAACCACCAGTCCTCCCTGCTAAGAATTATGCTTGAGCAGGGAGCCGCCTGAGAGAGGCATCCTGACACTGGAGCCTTCTGTAGACTGAGCTCCCACCATCCCAGTCTGGGGTGGGCTAGGAATGAAAAAAAAAAAGACACCAGCACTGAGTGGGTGGGAGATGCTGTTCCCTTCCTGAATGCACGCCCTTTTGTTGTTCTGGGAGCAGAAGGGGACCCTGAATTGGGGCAGCAGTGATGTCATGACCACCATACCACTGGCTTTAGCTCCAGGGAGTGGCATCTTGGGAGGAGGGAAAACTCCTGTGTGCTCAGACGTTGGAAAAGGAAGGAAATGGAGAGCAGGGCAGCTTTTGTGTGGTTAGGTAGCTGCAGAGTGGGTTTGCTGTTTTTTTTTTTCTTTTCCCAAAGTTACACACTTCATGCATCGCCCACTTAGCCTGTCCCCTACCCCTTCCCACCTCCCTCACACCTCTGTCCCTTGGACGGAGTGAGGAGAGGGTACTTGGGAAACCTACTGTCTGCGCACAGCTTCCCAAAGGCACGTGCCCACGGACGTCTTGCAGGGTGACGGATGTCCTTCAAAACTTTTCAGACGGGCTGCCTTATTTCTTTAGAGACTTGGCTGGGGGCTGCTTTGGATGATTAGACTTGAGGTCCAAAGATGGAAACATTCCTTATACAACCACCCCACTTGTGAGGCCATGTAGGGAAATGGGGATCCCTCCCCTCCAGAAGCTGCTTTTGCACTTGGAGCATCTGGGGAGAGAGTCTCAGGGCATGGCCCATTCCAGCCAGAGCCACCTGCTGTTGCCTTATCCTGGCCCCTGGCCCTGGCTCCCTGTCTGCTTGGAGGGTGGGTGAGGCAGGCTGCAGCCCTGGAGAGACAAGCCCCAGTGGTGGTGATGGGGACCAGGAGGGCAGAGCTCTGGGCTCTGCACTCGGCTTTCAGCCGGATGGCCTCGCTCTCACCTCACTGGCATCCTGGGATTCTGTGTCAGATCCTGTTTGAGCAGAGGCTTCAGCTGTTTAAGAAAGAAAAGCTGCCACTGTGGCAGAAAATGATCTCGCTTTCAACGAGGGGTACCTGAGTTCCTGTCTGTGTCCTGTGACTTGCTGGCCACATTCACTGAAGGAGATTTAGCTCTCTGAGCTTTGGCTGTCCCATCTGCAGCTGTGGCATGGTGACTCTTACCCCATAGGGCTATTACGAGGATAAAATGAGGCAACATGTGCAGGTGGTCACAGCACCTCGCAGGACGCCAGGGACGCTCTGGAAATGTTAGTCCTCCAGGCCCTTCACCTTCCCCTGCAATCTTGCCCAGCCAGATTCATGGGGAGCATAGGTTAGGGCCCCACAAGGTGGTTTCTTAGGGCCTCACTGCTCAAAACCTCAGCAATCTCTCCCTTTTTGAGAAAGGGGGAGTGATAGAAATGACATCTGTAGCGGAGGCAGCAACTTCGTAGCTGTGAGGCTTCAGGCCAGTGACTCAACCTCTCTGAACTTTCGTTTCCTCATCTATATAATGGATCTGATACTTTCCTCTGAGGGAACACAAGTTGGTGCTTTAGAAATGTTGGTACAGTTATGAAGTGCCTTTGGAATTTAAGTACAGATTGCTTGTTCCTACTACTCAAAGCTTCAGGACAGTTGTCTGGGGTACAACCCAAGAATCTGCACTTTTAATATGCCAGCTGGTGATTTTGATGTAGGGAGCCTACTGAGAAATAATACAGATGTGTGGGCCTGGCGTCCCGGGGCTCACTGGACAGTGTATACAGGGGAGGCCACTGCATAGCACAACACACCCTTTTCCTAGAGCAGCTTAAGCAAGACCACCAGGAAAGAACTCTCCAGTGCTTCTGAGATCCCTCCACCCCACCCCACCCCCAAGTGCCACATCATGCTGCGGTCACCATACAGGACCTACCCTGTTCTTCCTCTCCTGCTCCGTCCTGCCCTGCCTTAGCCTGTCTATGTCCTGTGCACCAGAGGCTGCCGAAGTGGCCTTCCCTCTGTAGCTGTGTGCCAAACCCAAACTCAGGACACTCTTGTCTGTGATGAGGGCACTTCCTCTGAAGGCTTCTGAAAGTTACCGTGACACGGGCATCAGATGGGACTAGGTCCAACGCAGAACACGGGGCACCAGCTCTCTGCAGTGTGGTGTCACATTTTCCACTGGAACCAAAACTGTACAGTGTTGCAAAGTGTCTCATGCTCAGAGCTCCTCAGCACCCTTACCTATATTTGTGCTAAAAATCACAGTCCGGGAGCTGAGCAGAGGACAGACTCCAGCCCTTCCCCACAAGATGCTGAGTTCTTGATGTGGTGGACACGTTTCTCCCATGTCCTGTGGCATCTTGCAAAGGACTGGGCACAGGGTATGCAGCTGGTGAGTGGGTGTGGCTGGTAGGTCTGTGGGGTCAGAGGTTACTCTGCAGAATGATCTCCGCCTATTTTCTCAGCTCCATCCTCTCACGTGATGCTGCTGCCCTACTGGGGCCTGGGAGTCAGGCTGCCCGTACACCCTCTCACCACCGTCACCCCTGTGGGGGTGTGTCTGCCCCTCTTTGTCCAGGGCAGCGGTTCTCAACCTGTGGGTTGCAACCCCTTTTTAAGAATGAAACTACGTTGCAGCATTAGGAAGGTTGAGAACCACTGGTCTAGGGCTTTGGCACCCAAGTCACAGTCTTTTTCACCTTCCAAAGGCTTGGCCTCATCCCAGGGGACTTCTGTGTCTTTGTGAATGACCTGTTTGAACACCTTCAGACCTCACTTCCTACGCCTAGTTCCCCCTCATCCGGTCATCCAGTCACTGACCTTCCGTTTTCGTCCTATCCTCACTTCCTCCCGTGTTTATCTGGGCCCCTCATGTAGCCTAGGCTGGGCGAGCATGGCGTGAAACTACACGTGTCTGATAAAACCAGAGGTCAACCTTCTGCATTCCTGTCACCAGTGTCCCTGATGTTCCTGGGATTATAGCCATATGCAAATGCAAGGAATCCACGCTTGCTTGGATTCTTTGAGACACCTGGCAACCCTTTCCCTGGGTTGTCAGCCTGTCTCTTTGCCCCCTCAGTCCAAATTTCCACTGCTTATTCCTCATTCCAGCACCCAGTACCCTGTGCCCCTAATATGTGCCCAGCAAGACATAACGGTGCTAGCGAGTCAGACATGGGCCTTGTCTTTGCGGAGTGTGGTCTAAAGCGGAAAAAAGACACATGATCTTGACTATAATTAGGGCGGGGCCCAAGGAGAACGAGAGCGGTAGGTGAGATGTGCCTCTACCGGCCGGCCCCTGCTCCATCTGCTCTCCATGGGCACCCACAGCCACCTTCCTTCCTCATTCTTGCCAGAGGAGGTGCCCTGTTGTTGTATGTTCTTTGGAGCTTCTGATCGGAGACGCAGGGAGAAGGAACTGCAGACAAGATGATAAAGGGAGGCCGAGACTCGCTCAGGTCGGCGGCCCGGCTAAGCTTTACTGATTATCTTATATACTTTCCAACCTTCAGTAAGAATTTAACATATACACAAAGAAGTGAAGTAACATTAGGAAGTCGCCATTAAGATTACAATTTAGTGTGAAGGCTGAGTAACACATATACAATTGATCTTGTTTAGAGTAAAAACATAAAGCAGACTGGCTGGCTGTCCTTGCTAGCCCAAACTGAAACTAAGAGATAATAATGTTAATTAAGGAAGAAAGCAGAGAATAGAACCCAATGCTTGAAGATCGGTTTGTTCACCCCCAGCTGCTAGAACCCCGGCTGATTCTCCACAATTCCTTTAGAGAGTCTTTCTGCATATTTCTGCATATCTATAGGCAGATACAGAAGCTCGATCTTCAAAGAAATGCTTCTCAGAATCAATCTCCTGGAGGAGCACATTGAAGTGAACCGCCATGTCTGAGCAAGGGGTGCTTATCTCTTACACAAGTACACCTGCATCAGGAAGGTGAGTTGGAAGCCACACAGTACACAGGCCCGTGCCCCAGCTCCAGCAGCCAGACCTCACCCAGCCACGCTGGCCATCCACCCACCTTACTGGGAAATTGGTCGCTAAGCAGCCACCACGCCAGCACCTCCTCAGCCATGGTTGCTAAATCTCATTGAAATCAAATCCCATGACCAGAAATGGTGTCATACATACTTTGGACAATATTACTTGTTAGCTTTTTCATTTTATAAAATATTCCATGACTCAATTCACTCTCAAAGAACCATTTCATACTTTTACAGCACTGTGGCTAAAGTGAACTTACAGTTTTATTTCACTAGACTCTCCTAATTACCTGAAGCATAGAAATGAGATAATTAAAAATTCATTTTGAGGGGAAGAGACAAGATGGCTAACTGATGCCAGCTTTCAGCAGAGGCTCCCACCCAGAGGGAGAAATAATGGTCAGAACCAACTCAATAAAGTGGAAGATCGGAAGCTGAGCTGAGAGAGAGGATTGATGGGTTTTCATCACCCCAGCTGAGGCAAGATGGGACTCCAAGGAAAGGTTCAGGTACAAAATCCATCCCAAAGAGGACAGGAATCCTTCCCCTTCCCTCCTCAGGAGAGTGGCTTGAGGCAAGTAGTGAACAGATGACCTTTTGTTTCACAAAAGGGGAGAGAACAACTGAGGGCCAGGGCTCCCTCCACAGAGAGATATCTCTGCAAGCCCAGGCAGTCTCTTGCCTGGAACAAAAGTTAATGTAATATTCTCTCTACCTTCCTTAACTCCCAAACCACCCCTCCCTCCTCTCCTGGTGTCTGGAAGACTTTCCCCTGCAGAATCTGGAGTTCTGGTGGATTTTGCTAGGGCAGGGAATCATATGGGCTATGGGGCAGTTGCACTGAAACTATAACTTTAATAGAGGAGAGGAGTCACAAGGGGAGAGAGACTTGCCCAGTGTTGGAAAGAGCACGGTACAGACCTGTGCCACTGACCACTGGGGCCCTTGGCAGCACTCGCTGGCACCCCGCTCTCTTCTGCTACCCACAGGTCACCGCCCACCAGCTCACTGCTTTCCACCTGCCTCCTGCAACGAGTGTGTGGCTAAGCCCTCCAACTCCCCACCAGGCTCCTGCAAACCAAGCCTGTGGCCAGTGGCTCCACCCTCTGGCTCCCTGCATGGCACTTGTGACCTGCAGGCAACAATACCCTAGACTGGCAGCACCATCCCTGACAGTGGTGGCAGCCCCACGGTCCCTCCCACTGGGGTCAAATTTGGGAGAGATACCTCCCCAATTCTGTGGAACATGAAGGAACCTGATCTGACCTGCAGGGATTCCAGAGGTGGAATGTGTCCAAGGCAGAAGCATGGTCTTTGAGGGAGAGAACCACAATCCTCCATGGTAACCCCAGCTGGGTGTAGATGTAGGTGGAGGACTCCCCAGTTTCCTGTTATCACCAGAGGAAATCAGGCCAGAACTCCTCCCGACTGCAGGTCACACAGTAAGACAGCTCAGTTGGGGAGGGATTATCTCCTCTTTGACTTAGGGACAAATACCTGGAGTACTTGAGTATTAGAGAGATCTGGGCTACAGCCTGGTGGAGTAACCCGTGACTGGGGGTGATGGTGATGCAAAGTGAGAAAAGAGGCACCAGCCCCCCTGAAATAATTCTCTTGCTGGGTGGGCCTTTCTGACTCTGTGGATCACTGGAGCGAGTCACACTTGAGCTGCCAGTGGACCCCTATGTCCACTTGCTGGAGACCCTTTGAATTCTCCCACTTGATCTATGTTTGTGATGACCAGGACAATTGGTTTGGAACTCTTGATTTGGGCTGATCAGCTGGGGAATCTCCAAGGTTATACCCTGGTTCTGTTGTAGAGGAAGGGTCTTATTCTCCTCTCCCAGTTATTGCCAGTGAGGGAAAGTTGTCATTGCTTGTATTCCTCCACAGTTGTCATTTCAACCCAAAGTCACTGATCCACTAGGAATGGTCAGAGTCTAGCTAAATATAAGACAAGCCCACCTAGCCCCAAAATAACAAGTGGGTCCCCAGAGTCTTAGGCTTTAGTACTGAATGGGATCTTGGTAAAGCCATGGGGAAAAGACACAGTCACCAGTCCCATCACTCTTGTAAAGTGCTGGTTAACTACATCTCCAGGAGCCCTCAGTTCAATTCCAACTTACCAGCCTCTGTAAACAAATTGTGGGCTCGGCGCCTGTGGCTCAATCGGCTAAGGCGCCAGCCATGTACACCTAAGGTGGCGGGTTCAAATCCCCAGCCTGGGCCCGCCAAACAACAATGATGGCTGCAACCAAAAAATGGCCGGGCGTTGTGGCGGGCGCCTGTGGTCCCA
>CAUYQV010198479.1:0-13321 GCA_963574575.1 Galagoides demidoff | reverse complement strand
ATGCACATTCTCATTTATGTGCTTCAGCCCCCCCTGGACTGCCGAACTTATTAGATGTTCTCCACATTCTTTGTGTATCTATTTGCCTTTATACCTTTGGTAAAGCCTCTCCCTTGCCTTGAAGAATGTTGCCTTTTTTTTGGAGACAGAGCCTCAAGCTATCCCCCTGGGTAGAGTGCCATGGCATCACAGCTCATAGCAACCTCCAACTCCTGGGCTCAAGCGAGTCTCCTGCCTCCACCTCCCAAGTAGTTGGGACCAAAGGCGCCCGCCACAACGCCTGGCCGTTTTTTTGTTGTTGTTGTTGCAGCCATCAATGTTGTTTGGCGGGCCCAGGCTGGGGATTCGAATCTGCCACTTTAGGTGTACGTGGCTGGCACCTTAGCCGATTGAGCCACAGGTGCCGAGCCCTGAAATTTCTTAAGACCATGCTCATTTGTATGTTTTTAATTGATAAGACACTTTATTAATTTAGCTGTTTTAAAATGTCCATTAAATTACTTTGATTTGTTTATTTTTTAAATGCCTACCTTATAGCTGTGATGTATTATAAAAATGTTGTTATTTTTATTAGTATATTTATAAGTGGGTTGTTATTTATATCCCTTATACTTCACAGAAGAAAGATAATATTTCGATCTCTTTAATAAGTTGGTTTCTCATAACTTCAACTTTTGTCTATTCAACAAGTTTTGTTGAATTTCCATATTCACTACTTGATAGAAGACCAAATAGAAATTTTTGTTCTACAGTGTACACATTCACCATGCAGTGGATACCTCCCATGTGCTAGAGATAAAAAAAATCAAAACATTCATAATTGGTATCATATTGCTGAGAATGAAAATCTCTATTACCTCAAAATAATTTCATAAATTGCTAGATCAAAGGGAACAGTTTTTTTAAATGCTTCATTGATACAAGCTATTTCTAAAGATCTTTAACCATCCCCATTTAATGACTATTGAAGGAAGTCATTAAATTAATTCTGTGCCTATAATTTGGGTGAAATCGCTTTATATATATATATTTTTTGTTGTTGTTGTTGTTGTTGTTGCAGTTTTTGGACAGGGTTGGGTTTGAACCCACCACCTCCGGCATGTGGGGCCAGCACCCTACTCCTTTGAGCCACAGGCGCTGCCCTCTATATTGTTTTTTAAATGCTTACTCACTAACATAGTGCATTAAGCTGCTTGGGCTGCCATAATGGAATACCACTGGGATGGCTTTAATAACAGAAATTTGTTATAACACAGTTCTGGAGGCTGGAAGTCTAAGCTATCAGGTGTCTGCTGAGGCCTCTCTTGGCTTGCAGGCAGTCCCATCTTGCTATGTCCTCACATGGCTTTTTCTCTGAGTACAGCAAAGAATAAGAGTTCTGATGTCTCTTATTCTTGTAAGGACCACAATCCTATTGGATTAGGGACCCACCCTAATGATTTCAGTTAACCTTCATTATCTCCTTGAAGGCCCTATCTCCAAATATAGTTACATTGCAGGTTAAGGTTTCAACATAATGAATTTGGGATGGGGGAGATAAAATTTAGTCCATGACACATAATAACTTGAGGTAGCTTTGTATCTCATACTTTTCCAATGGACATTTAAAATATGATGATGGTGCAAAGTGTTATTTTAACCATAGGGAAAAGGGGACAAAATGGATTTAAAGAATTCACAAGGCAAGAAGAGATCAACTGTGTAACAGGCGAGCCCCTTACTGCTGATGAGGAAGAAATATTAAAACAAGAATACCAACGAAAAGAGAGAGAGCTCTCAGAAAAAATCCAAAGTGCCATAGCATGTACCAATATATTTCCTTTGGGTCGCGACCGCATGTATAGGCGATACTGGATTTTCCCTTCTATTCCTGGATTGTTTATTGAGGAAGATTATTCTGGCCTCACTGAAGACATGCTCTTGCCTAGACCTTCATTATTTCAGAGTAATGTACAGTCTCAAGATCCTCAGGTATCCACTAAAACTGGAGAGTCTTTGAAGTCTGAATCTACCTCCAACTTTGACCAAGGTCCATGTGATTGTTCTGCGCAGCTGCCAAAACCAGTACATAAGCCAAATCGGTGGTGCTTTTATAGTTCTTGTGAACAGCTAGACCGACTTATCGAAGCTCTTAATTCTAGAGGATATAGAGAAAGTGCCTTAAAAGAAACTTTGTTACAAGAGAAAAGCAGAATATGTGCACAGCTAGCCGGTTTTTCTGAAGAGAAATTTCATTTTTCAGGTAAATTTTCAATAAAAATAATTTCCTTTGTTTTTTCTCTCCATAATCTCTGGTCATTCAAGATTAAGCATTTTTCAAGGCTTAATCTTAATTTGCAAATTAGAGTTTGGGAATGTGTTTCTTTATAGAAACAAGCTTCTAAATGCCATTGAGTTCTGTTTAAATTATGAGGCACCCATCAGCAATGTGAAGAGATAGATATCCTTCCTCTCTTCTTGTTCTTTGGTCAATAGACTTTGAATGCCTGAAGCTTACCCATCAGTTTTAAAGATAATACAGCAAGTGAGGGCTGGACGTGGTGGCTCACACCTATAATCCTAGCACTTTGGGAGGGCGAGATGGTTAGATTGCCTGAGCTCACAAGTTTGAGACAAGCCTGATCCAGAGTGAGACTTCGTCTCTAAAAATAGCTGGGTGCCTGTAGTCCCAGCTACTCTGGAGGCTGAGGCAAGAGAATCGCTTGAGCCCAGGAGTTTGAGGTTGCTGTGAGCTATGACATGATAGTACTGTACAGAGGGTGACAAAGTGAGACTCTGTCACATCACACAAAAAAATACAGCAAGTGAGATTACTACTCATGAATGGTTTTAGCTAAGAGTCCAGGGACAAGGTCCATTAATGATCACTTCTTTGGAAATTGGCCACAAGGCTAGATCAGGCAGCAGCATTTCCTGTTTGAAGGCTTGGTCTACTGATAACAAGTAAGAAAAGGCAGTAAGAAATTTCTAGATGCGTGTCTTTATATTAAGAAATGAGATTATCTGGGTAAAGAATGGTTTTAAGTTTAGGGGCATGTTATCATGACTGCTTTAGTTTTTCTCAGGTTAAATTAAAAGCTATAAACCACTATTCTTTCTTTAAAAAAAAACAACTTTAAAATGCCATACAATTCACTCATATGAAGTATACGGTTCATTAGTTTTTGGTATGATGTGTGCAATCATCATCCATGATCAATTTTAGAACATTTTCATTGCCTCCAAAACAAACTTTATATTCTTTACCTACTATTCCCTGACCCTCCCCACCCTCCATGTCCCATCCCTAGTTAACCACAAATCTACTTTGCAACTGTAAATTTTCCTATTATAAATATTTCATTTGAGTAGAATCATAGTATCTTTCACTTAGAATAATATTTTCAAGCTTCATCCATGCTTTACCATATATCAACACTTTTTCTTTTTTTTGAGACAGATTCTCACTATGTCACCCTGGGTAGAGTGATATGGTGTCACAGCTCACATCAACCTCCAAACTCTTGGGCTCAAGCGATTCTCTTGCCTCAGCCTCCCAAGTAGCTGGGACTATAGGCACCCACCACAACGCCTAACTATGTCTGTTTATTTTAGAGACAGGGTCTTGCTCTGTTACTCAGCGTGGAGTGCAGTGGCACAGTTACAGCTTACTATAACCTCTAACTTGTGGGCTAAAGTGATCTTCCTGCCTCAGCCTCCCAAGTAGCTGGGATTACAGGTGCACACCACCATACCTAGCTATTTTTTTACTTTTTTAGAAATGGAGGTCTTGCTGTATTGCCAAGGTTGGTCTTGAACTTCTGGCCTCGAGTGATTCTCCTACCTCAGCCTCCCAAAGGACTGGATTACAGGAGTGAGCCACCACACTCCGCCTATATCACATTTTATTTACCCATTCATTAGTTGAGGGACATTTAGTTTGTTTCCACCTGCTGGTGATTTTAAATAATGCTACTATAATACATTTACACCCATGATTTTGTGTCAACTATAGGTTTTCATTTTCTGTGAATATATATACTTAGGAGTAGAATCATGGTCATTAGGAGTAGTCATATGGTAACTCTTGTTTAATTCAGGGTGTATCAAAACTTGCCCCTAAATTCACCGTACATAGAGAAATGGGAAATTGTAACTAAATGTACCTTTATTTACAAAATAGTCACTATAACATTTTACAAAAAGGTGGCCAACACATAGAGAATATTTTGTAAATATTTTTGTAAAATGTTATAGTGACTATTTTGTAAATAAAGGTACATTTAGCTGCAATTTCCCAGTTTTCCTGTGTATGGTGACTTTAGGGGAAATTTCTGAGACACCTGTAGTTTTTTTTTTTTTTTTTAAGAGACAGAGTTTCACTTTATTGCCCCTGGGTAGAGTGTCATGGCATCACAGCTCACAGCAACCTCCAACTCCTGGGTTTTGGTGATTCTCTTGCCTTAGCCTCCCAAGTAGTTGGGACTACAGGCACCCGCCACAACGCCTGGCTATTTTTTTTGTTGCAGTTTGGCCGGGGCTGGGGTTGAACCGCTACCCTCATATATGGGGCTGGCACCCTACTCACTGTGCCACAGGCGCTGCCCTTTTTGCAGTTTTTGACCAGGACTGGGTTTGAACTCCCCACCTCCCATATGTGGGGCTGGCACCCCAAGATACCTTTAGTTTAAGGAACTGCTTGACTGTTTCTGAAAGGGGCTGCACTTTTCCTACCAACAATGTATGATTATTCCAGTTTGACTGATGACTGATGACATTGAGCATCTTTTCATTTACTCATTGGCTAGTTGTATATCTTCCTTTAAGAAATATCTATTCATGGGTGGAGGGAGGGTGATTGGTGGGATCATGCCTATGGTTCATCCTATAAGGGTACATGTGAATCTCTCTAAATGTAGAATATAAAAGTCTTAAAACAATAACTGAGAAAAAGACATGAAGGTTATGTTAACCAATTGCATGAAAGTATTTCAAATTGTATACAGAAACAGTACACTGTACCCCATGACAGTATTAATGTATACTGCTATGATTTAATAATAAAAAAGAGAAATATCTATTCATTTCCTTTACCCATTTATTAATTGGATTATTTGTCTTTTTGTTGAGTTATAAAAGTGCTGAATACGTTCTGGATAAGTCCCTTACAAGATATATGATTTGTAATTATTTATTTATTATACTTGGGAATTTACACTTTATATTCATTATTTCAAGATCATAATATCCACATGGGGTAATTATATATTTTAGCAAGAAAATCATAATAACGGTATTTCATTACTATTTCAGACAAACCACAAACTGATAGCAAACCTACATATAGTCGAGGAAGATCTTCCAATGCAAATGACCAATCTCAGATGTCTGCAGAAAGGCAACTTGAACTGAGGCTGAGAGATTTTCTTTTGGATATTGAAGACAGAATCTACCAAGGAACATTAGGAGCAATCAAGGTACCTGTACCCTTTGTAATTTTACCTAATTTGTTTGATCCAGAATTTTGGTCATATTTGTTATATGATACAAGCAAGGTCTATGTTTTTTTAATAAACACTAGGGAATGACCCTTTTTTAAATGAAAACCTTAAGTTTATTTCTTTGCATCAAAATGTTTATGTATAGCTTGGTGCCTGTGGCTCAATCGGCTAAGGCGCCAGCCACATACACCTAAGGTGGCGGGTTCGAATCCCCAGCCCGGGCCCGCCAAACAACAATGATGGCTGCAACCAAAAAATGGCCGGGCGTTGTGGCAGGCACCTGTAGTTCCAGCTACTTGGGAGGTGGAGGCAGGAGAATCGTTTGAGCCCAGGAGTTGGAGGTTGCTGTGAGCTGTGATTCCATAGCACTCTACCCAGGGCAACAGCTTGAGGCTCTGTCTCAGAAAAAGAAAAAAAAGTTTATGTATAGACATAAATCTTTCATTTATTTTGTAGACTCTACTTCAATGTATATAAAAATTTTTATTAAATAGGGCAGTGCCTATGGCTCAGTGGGTAGGGTGCTGGCCCCATATACCAAAGGTGGCAGGTTTGAACCTGGCCCTAGCCCAACTGCAACAAAAAATAGCCGGATGTTATGTAGGGTCTCTGTAGTCCCAGCTACTTGAGAGGCTGAGGCAAGAGAATTGCTAAGCCTAAGAGCTGAAGGTTGCTGTGAGCTGTGATGCTATAGTACTCTACTGCAGGTGACAAAGTGAGATTCTGTCTCAAAAAAAAAATTTTTTTTCTTAAATATAGGAGTATCTTCTTTTCTAAGAAGATTTTAGTGAATATAATTAAACTTTTAATACTTTTTAGTATTTTAAATATAACTTTTATGATTTCATCAAATGTTGAATTGTATAAGGATATTTTCTTCTTTCTTGACTAGCTCCTGCTTTGCTTTGCCTGCTGAGTCAAGTTTGTTTGTTGATTTCTTTGTTTTTTTTTAGAGACAGAGTCTCACTTTGTCGCAATCAGTAGAGTGCTGTGGCATCACAATTCACAGCGACCTCCAGCTCTTGGGCTTAGGCAATTCTCTTGCCTTAGCCTCCCAAGCAGCTGGGACTACAGGCACCCGCCACAACACCTGGCTATTTTTTTGTTACAGTTTGGCTGGGGTCAGGTCTGAACCCGCCACCATTGGTATATGGGGCTGGCGCCCTACCCACTGAGCCACAGGTGCCACTCCTTTGTTATCTTTTTTAATCTATAAGTAATTCATGCCTTTGTCATCATCTATCACTTTTTTGCTACTATCAAGTGGCCAATCTTAGATTTGTTTATGATTTCCTTATATAGAAAGTAAAGCTTTCTTTTGGCTCGGTGCCTATAGCTCAGTGGCTAGGGTGCCAGCCACATACACTGGAGCTGACAGGTTCGAATCCAATTTGGGCCTTCCAAATAATGACAACTACAACCAAAAAATAGCCAGGCATTGTGGCAGGTGCCTGTAGTCCCAGCTACTTAGAAGGCTGAGGCAAGAGAATCACTTAAGCCCAAGAGTTAGAGGTTGCTGTTAGCTGTGGTGTCACAGCACTCTACCAAGGGCAACATAGTAAAACTATCTCAAAAAACAAAAGAAAAGCTTTCTTCTATGGATAACAGGAATTCCATTTTGGCTGCTTGGTAACCTTATCTTTACATTTCTTTTTGATTCATAATTTGTTCTAGAATATCCATGAATTAATTTTGTATGTACATTGAGCTTCATACCTCTTAGAAACAACATACTGCATTTTTCAAAGTTAGTAAATTTGGATTTTGTTACAGGTTACAGATCGACACATCTGGAGATCAGCCTTAGAAAGTGGGCAGTATGAGCTGTTAAGTGAAGAAAACAAAGAAAATGGGATAATTAAAACTGTGAATGAAGATATAGAAGAGATGGAAATTGATGAACAAGCAAAGGTCATAATAAAAGACAGGTACAAAAAGGATTTTCTCTAAAGTAATCATCACTTTTCCTTGCCACTTCAATTTTAAATGTGATGGGTTACTTTGGGGAGTTTTTTTATGTAAACTTTGTGTTTGAGGTGGTGCCTGTGGCTCAGTGGATAGGGCACCAGCTCCATATACTGGAGGGTGGCGGGTTCGAACCCAGCCCTGGCCAAACTGCAACAAAAAAATAGCTGGACATTGTGGCGAGCACTTGTAATCCCAGCTACTTGGGAGACTGAGGTAAGAGAATCGCCTAAGCCCAGGAGTTGGAGGTTGCTGTGAGCTGTGACACCACGGCACTCTACCAAGGGCGATAAAGTGAGACTCTTGTCTCTTTAAAAAAAAAAAGAAAGAAAGAAAAAGAAAAAAAACTTTGTGTTTTTGTTTGTTTGGTTTTTGTTGTACATAAAATTTTTGGGGGAGGGAAGGGGACGGAGTCTGTCTCTGTCACCCAGGTAGAATGTAGTCATTGTAGGCCACTGCAACCTCAAGCTCCCAGGCTCAGGCAATCCCCAGACCTCAGCCTCCCAGAGTTCTAGGCAGGAGTATAGGATTTATTGCTATGGCCTGTAAATGTTTCTTTTATCTTCTTTAAAAAACATGTCATGAGGATATTTCTAACCACTGAAACTATCATTTCCTAAACCTCAGGATCTCTGTTACTCCATTTTGTATTAATGCAGTCTAAAGGCAATTAATTAGAATAATGATACTTTTTCAAGAGTTTTTTAAAAAATCTTTGAACTAAAGATTTAAAATTTTTTTGAACTTAAGATTTCATTAATTTTCAGAAAATAGCTTTGTACTATCCATTCTTCTTTTCAGTAGGAAACCATAGTAAATTTTGGTAGGCTTAAATATTATTTGAACTTAAATATTATTATTACTTGAATCAGAGTCTATATGTATCTGTATAGATAGATACTTATATGTTTTCAGGGATATTTTGGATATTCTCTGCCCTTAAGCAGTTTGTCATCAAGAAGGGACTGGTGGAAAGACATGAGACCAGCAGCTGTAGAATAGGGTAAGGGCTCTGATAGAAGTTAAATGCCCAGTGTCAGTGAAATACATAGGAGGGCTTTTTGTCCTGGTGGGAAGTGCTAAAGGAAGTGACTATGAAGCTGAGCCCTGAAGGGGAAGATGACACTAGGACGAAGGACTTTGAGTGCACAAAGGCTTTGAGTGAATGGGTTTGCACTTTTATTTATTTATTTATTTATTTATTTATTTATTTATTTATTTATTTTAGATAATCTCAAGCTGTCACCTTGGGTAGAGTGCCGTGGCATCATAGCTTACAACAACCTCCAACTCTTGGGCTCAAGTGATCCTCTTGCCTCAGTTTTTTCTATTTTTAGTAGAGACAGAGTCTCGCTTTTACCCAGGCTGGTCTCGAACTCCTGAGCTCAAGCTGTCCACCCACTTTGGCCTCCTAGAGTGCTAGGATTATAGAAGTGAGCCACTGTGCCCAGTTTCAGGTTTGCCCTCTTAAGAGATCATTTAGCTGGAGTTTGGAGATTTTATTGCAGAGAAAGGAAGGCTGAAGGCTAATAAACTATCTAGGAGAAAGAGATAGGAGTCCTACCTAGAGGTTGAAGTGAGATAAAAAGAAAACTTAAAAGAAGAGAAATAGAAACTGTCTGAAATGCTTAGGCATTAAAGGCCCTTTACAATATCTGCTCTCTAAAACTTTGGCCGTAAGCCTTCCTCCACTATCTTCTCTCCTTCACATACTTGCCTTTGCTCCTTCTCAACCTGTGGGTCGCGACCCCTTTGGACTGTATTAAAGGTTTGCGGCATTAGGAAGGTTGGGAACCACTGTTCTAAATGAATCTCTCTTCCCTAACTAGTTTACAACAGCTCCCTGAGATTAAGGAAACTACTTCTAAAAGGTATAAATAAGCATTGGATGAATGAGTGAGCTCAAGTTTTACATAATAGTGTTTTTTAAGTACTGTAACCTCTTCATTGTTTTACTTGTAGGCTTTCAGGGATAAAAACAGAAACGCCAAGTACTGTCTCAACTAGTACAAGTACACCACAACCAGTGAGCAACGTGGTTCGTCATCTAGCAATGGCACTCTTCCAGATAGAGCAGGGCATTGAGCGGCGTTTTCTTAAAGCTCCGCTTGGTAAGTGTCTATTTTTATTTCAAAATATTAGTGATATTTTAAGTAATTTGGAAATTGCCCTTATATAGAACTTTATTGGCTGCCATAATGAAATTGATAAGCTAATTTAAAAACTTGAGATTGTGTTTTCATTTTAAAATGAGTTCTTCCTGGTGATAGTTTTTAAAATAATGCCGGAATACTGTTTTTCTAATTCATTCCAGATATTTATTCATTTTAGTGAATGTTTTTAAACTATTTACAAATTTCAGTCTCTTCTTTTGTGAAGAGTTTAATCAAAAGAATACCAAAACCTACCAAATTACCAGGCTTTGAATAATTAAAGGTAATACATAAAGACTTTGCTTCTTTGGGTGGCACCTGTGGCTCAGTGGGTAGGGCGCCAGCCCCATATACTGAGGGTGGCAGGTTCAAACCCGGCCCTGGCCAAACTGCAACAAAAAACCAGGCATTGTGGCCGGCACCTGTAGTCCCAGCTACTCACAAAGCTGAGGCAAGAGAATCGTCTAAGCCCAGGAGTTGGAGGTTGCTGTGAGCTGTGAAGCCACAACACTCTACCAAGGGTGATAAAGTGAGACTCTGTCTCTAAAAAAAAAAGTACTTAAAGACTTTTTTTCCTGTTGTTTAAGATGGAATCCCAAATAAATGACTCAAAATGTCTACCTTTTAAGGCACAGTTTAATGATGCAGGTCACTAACCTAAGCATTGTATGAGAATTGCTAAATCAGAATTACCAAATGTTGGTCAACAAGGTAGCTCATGCCTGTAATCCTAGCACTCTGGGAGACTAAGGTAGGTGGATCCCCTGAGCTTAGGAGTTTGAGACCAGTTCTGAGCAAGAGTGACCCTGTATTGTGGCAGGCCACTGTAGTCCCAGCTACTCAGGAGGCCAAGACAGGAAGATGGCTTAAGCCCAAGAGTTTGAGGTTGCTATGAACTATATACCCATAGACTCTAGCCAGGGCAACACAATGAGACGCTATCTCATTCCTAGATTGAGCATTCCAAATGTTCAAAGTAACACAGATAAGAAAATGCTCTGTAACTTATGATTAGAAATAATACTAATACTAATTATCAATACTAATAATACTATTAGAAATAATACTATCTGTATCATTTTTTGGCAATTTATGAAATTAGCAGGATTTTAAGAACTGATCTAGGAATTTAGTCATGTCTTTGGAAAAATTTGTATGTGTGTGTATATATATATTTTTTTTTTCTTTGAGACTGCATCTCACTTTATGGCGCTCAGTACAGTGCCATGGTGTTATAGCTCACAGCAACTTCAAACTCTTGGGCTCAAACAATCCTCTTGCCTTAGCCTCACAAGTAACTGGGACTACCAGCGCCTGCCACAATACCCAGCTATTTTTAGAGATGGGGTCTCGCTCTTGCTCAGCTAGTTTCAAATTACTGAGCTCAAGTAATCCACCCGCCTTGGCCTCCCAGAGTGCTAGGATTAGAAGCATGAGCCACTGCACCCGGCCTGGAAAAATATATTTTAAAGTTCCAAACCAATTTTTTTTTTTTTTAGTCTCCTTTTGTCACCTATGCTAGAATGCCATGGCCTCAGCCTAGCTCACAGTAACCTAAAACTCTTGGACTCAAGCAGTCCTCCTGCCTCAGCCTCCTAGGTTAGAGACTACAGGCACATGCTAACAGACCTGGCTTATTTTCCTATTTTTGGTAGAGACAGGGTCTCCCTTTGCTCAGGTTGGTCTCTTAACTCCTTGCCTCAAGTGATCCTCCTCCCTTGGCCTGTAAAGAGTGGGCTAGGATTACAGGTGTCAGCCCTGTGCCCAGTCCCAAATTAATTTCTATGTCATAACTACCCCTCCCCTCTGTCATTTTGAGATGTTGAATTTATTTATAATTTATCCTATTGAGATATATGTCTCTGTAATGGAGTCATGGAGGAAATAATTTTTTTTCTGAGACAGTCTCACTCTGTCACTCTGGGTAAAATGCTGGGGCATCATAGCTCATAACAACCTCAAATTCTTGAACTCAAGAGATACTCCTGCCTCAGCCTCCCAAGTAGCTGGGACTACAGGCACCTGCCATGATACCTGGCTAGTTTTTCCATGTTTAATAGAGACAAGACTCTCTCTTGCTCGGGCTGGTCTTAAACTCTTGAGCTCAGGCAATCCACTACCTTGCCTTCCCAGAATACTAGGATTACAGGCGTGAGCCACCATTGGGCCTGGCCAGAGGAAATAATTTTTTTAAATCATATCTCTCTGGTTTCATATTGAGAGAACAACTTGAATAGAGTAGAATTCTTAAAATACGGTAGAATCTTCATAGTTAACAACCTGCCTACATTGCCCACCTTTGTAAATTAACCTAATTTTGGTAAACCAGACATGTACCACATGTACTCAATGGAAGTTCCTTATATTGACCAGTTTCTTACAGTCCCTCGTGTGATCAACTTACAGAAGTTCTATAATTACTTGGTATTACTCTGTTGACTAATAAGAACAATGTTTTTACAAATAATGTCTTCAGAGCAATTTTAGAATGTAATTATATTTGTAAAATTTCTACTTTTTAAGTTAAAAGTTTGTGGCTAGTATCTCATTGTCTTAAGTTTATTCATAGTTTTATAAATTGATAATTCCATCATGAGTTTAATAATAACTCACTTGTCACCTTGAAAGTTGCAGTTGTGAGAAATAAAATATGAGGCCAGATTCTGTGGCTTATACCTATAATCCTAACACTCTGGGAGGCTGAGGCAAGTGTATTGCCTGAACTCAAGAGAACAAGACCAGGCTGAGTAAGGTGGAGAGTCCATCTCTAAAAATGGCCAGGTGTTCTGGTGCGCCTGTAGTCCCAGCTACTTGGGAGGCTGAGGCAAGAGGATTGCTTGAGCTCAAGACTTTGAAGTTGCTGTGAGTTACGATACCCTGATGGTGACAAAGTAGGCATCTTTGGACTCTGTCTCAACAACAACAGCAAAAAAAAGAATGCATAAACACAGCTAATAAAGATATTAGAGTTTATATTTGCTTTATCACTCTTATTTCTCAGTCCTCAGTATTTCTTAGTATTTTTCTTTATCCAAATCCCATTATGGATACAAAGGATCTCTATATTATTTCTTAACATCATGTGTGAATTTACAATTAAAAGTTATTTGTAAATTAATTAAAAGTTATTTATAAATCATGCAGCTTACTAAAAGTAAGATACTGATTAACCCTGAAATTCCAAGTGTAAAGGATAAAACACAATTCTGATGATTCTTCCACTTCTGAAATATTTGTAAAAGTTGTTTATAAGTTCAAGATGGAAAAAGATCAAATTAGTTGTTTAGTATATCTGTATTTTTATCTTTACATTTCATTAAATCTTTAGACAAAGAAAAATGTTAACATGGGGGATTATTCAACTTAATATCTAGTAAGTTATATGAGAGCTACAGTGCTTGTAATGCTGGTTTGTATATAGCAGTTTTAGAACATTCATTTTATCCCAAAAGATATAAAAGCAATAATTTTATTGAGATATTAAGAAATAAGTGGCTTGGCGCCTGTGGCTCAAGTGGCTAAGGTGCCAGCCACATACACCTAAGGTGGCAGGTTCGAATCCAGCCCAGGCCCGCCAAACAACAATGATGGCTGCAACCAAAAAATAGCCGGGCGTTGTGGCGGGTGCCTGTGGTCCCAGCTACTTGGGAGGCTGAGGCAGGAGACTCGCTTGAGCCCAGGAGTTGGAGGTTGCTGTGAGCTGTGATACCATGGCCCTCTACC
>CAUYQV010198476.1:0-80016 GCA_963574575.1 Galagoides demidoff | reverse complement strand
TAGCTTTCATGAGAAAGCTATAAATTGGTTTCTTAAGAACTTTACTTCACTCCTATTTCTTAAGAAGACACAGGTGCAGTGTTGACATGTATTTTTTTAAAGGGTGGGGGGTGCTTTGCAGACTCTTCTTTATCCAAGTCATGAACAATATTTGCTGTATACAGAAGTATCTTGTGAGGACAGTTTGGAGGAAATGAAGAAAAGACTCAGAAAAGAATAACAGTAAGAGATGAGATGTGAGTGGATTGAGAGATGAGTTGAGTAGAATTTAGAACCACAGGTGACCGTAAGAGAGTGAGTCCAGGACTCCTGAAAAGCAGTGTAATAATACCTGACACTGGCAAGATACAACTATGATACTAAAATGGTGCAGCGCCTGACACAGGCTGATTGACACAAAGAAAATCAGAACATGAGGAGAAATCCAGAGAAGCAGGGGGACTAGAGAGTAGGATGCAGGTGAATACTAGATTTATATAAGGGAGAGGGAAAGATGGAGGCCTAGAAAATTCACAAGTTTGGGACATTGAAGATGGAAGAATTTTCAGATCAGCCAGTGCTGGCAGAAATGAATAGGAAAAGAAGACAAAGCAAACTCAGTAGCAACTGTGACCCTGAACAAAAGCACAATACTGGTATTTTGATATTTAAATTCATAATTTATCATAAGGCAAGAGGTGCTTGTCATCATATTCCACATTCTGCCCAAGGTGCTGCTCTCCCTGAAAGAGGGTCAGGGTGCAGGACTGAGGTGCCTTTGACCTCTAGCTTAGATGATTGATAAAAATAAGTCCTGGCTTAAATAAATCATCCGAGAGCACCAGGGGTCAGACCCTTGACAATTTATCAGGCCTAGAATGAGAAGAAATGAGAGTGAAATGCATCATTAATCAGTCCACAGAGATGTATGGAAATTAGACAAGGCAATGACCTCCCACCCCTCAGTCCTCACATGTACTCCCATAACCCCCTGCCACACTCTCCTATTCTCCTTATTTTTCCTCCCCTGAAGAGTTTTAAGATGATCCCATCACAAACCTCAGAATGTGCAGGACAAATTGGCTTTGGAGGAACTATAGATTACTAAAATATGAGAAAGGATGCTTGATTCACTATTAACCAGGGAAATCAGATTTAAAACAACAATAGCTGTTAGATAACTAAAGGGGGGGGTAAGTCACTTCCTAAGCAGTGGTAAAAGTGTACAAAAGTGGACACCCTTAGTAAGAGCATACAGCACAGGGATGGGGGCTTTTCTCAAGGTGAATACTGCTATGTTACCAGGGGCCCCACCCATTGCCAAAATATTGCCAGCATCCCAGACACCCCCTTATGTTCCCTTTTCAGTCATTATCATACACCCAAGAGCAGCCACAGTCTTTACTTCTGACACCACAGTTTCGTGACATTCAGAAGCACAGTTATTTTGTTTGAATTTGTAATACTCTCTAGGCTCAAGATAGAAATTATTTTTAAAAAGATGGAAATTATTAATACCCCAGATTGGTGACATACCAAAAAAAATTGCAATATTTTAGCACTTCAAAGTTGTGTTATAATGTATAGTTGTAGAATGGAATAGTGGGAAGGACAAAATGGATTTGTAACCACTTAGGTTAGAGACGCTGAAAATTGTAAGGTTGAAATGTTGAAGGAGTCATCATGTGGAAATTGGCAGGGGATGTGGGAGGGGCAGAGTTGAAGTCTCTGAGCCGTGTGTCGAGGTCATCAAGGAAAAAGCTGGGTTAGCAGGAGACTTTGTCCAGGGAGAGAAGAAGGTGTGACCTTTGAACATTAATAACGAAAGGCAGCACATAGTGATCAGAATGTGACAGTAGGGAGCCCCTCAGTCCCTTAAAAAACACGGTGAAAAAAAAAACACAGTGAAAGAAGGTGTAGCCTCAACAACTCGTTGCGATGAAGCAAAAGTAAATGGGAGGAAATGAGTAAGAAGATGGGTCAGTTTGGCTACTGTGCAATGGAAGGTGGACAGGGCACTGTGGGGGGCATGCAGGGCAATGAGCCCCCCGTCTTCTGATCTGCAAGTCCCCAAGACAGTGCAACAGCATCAGGGTCTAAACCAAAGGCAGAAAGAAACCCCTTTCCTATGGGAGAGAGACTCTAGTGTGGGTTTTACCTTACTGACACTTTTGAGATGAAAATAGTAGGTTGTCTTATGAAGGAGAGTAGGGGGGGGCACATATATGTCGCATTTTAAATTATATTTCAGAAGATTAACTCATACTTGAAACCCATTCCCATATACCCATGTATATGACAGGTTGAGAATTCTTGGTTTAAGGAAAATGAATATTTGAAAAAGTAACCCACGGAAGACATTTATTTAAACAGAATAAGGACACTGCATGGTGGGAAAACTTTGGATTAAAGTCAGAAGTCCTGATTAAATACGTCCCCATAGAAGATCCCTTAATGGGAGGCTTAATTTTCTCATCTACAGGTTGAAAGTAAGTCATAGGGTAAAATATTCATTCTGCTTACTTCTCAGGGTCAAGTCAAATAACATGACTGTGCGTAGAAAACATCAAAAGACCACACAAACAGGAGTCACTGTTAGCATAGTGCTTACCTATTGGTTAATTCATCCCCAAGCATCCAGCATTTCCTAGAATATTAAAATGGAAAGCAGGAAAACATCCTCCTTCTTCCCACTGGTGACTAAATGGGTGACTCTCCTTTTCTATAATCTGTCATTAGGATTGAAAAGGGAGCTTTCTTGTAGAAACTTTCAGTGGCCTGAATTCTATAATCTCAACAGTCCTTTTATTTCAGGTTTAAGTGCATTAGAAATGATACTGACAGAAATCACACTGTGATTACTTTTCTATTTTTTCCTCATTCCAGATTTCCTCCTGGATATCTTTACCCTAAGTATCTGAACTAAAAATTTTTAAAAATGGGGTTCATTGCATAGTAAACATCAGTAAAACACTCAGAGAAACAACTGTAGTAAAATCTGTTTAGGTAAAGCCCAAACACCCCATTCAGCAGAAAGTTTTCATTCAGTTTTTAGAAAATATAAGAGAGTGAGGTTATTCTAATCAGGTTTTAGTAACAATAATAGCAGTGATGATGAGGGAGATAAAGAATGAGAAATTTGAGGAAGTGAGAGAAAAAATCAGGGAGAGAGAACAGAGAAGAGGAGAGGGGAGGAGAGGAAGAAGATGGAGAGGAAGAGAACCAAGGTGTCAACAACAATGTAGGAGACTAAGGTGGTGGATGGGACTCTAACCCTGCACCCTACATCCTCTATCTTCATTCATTATTTTGACTTCTCTTCAATGAGGTGAACTACGCCAGTTACGAAGGGGAATACATAAGATGTATTTCAGGCAATTCTTTGTTATGTACATGATACCAGATAACCTGATGGTTTCAAGTAAAAGGAATCAAATTAGGATTCTTGAAAAAATAGAATTTGCAACATCTAAAGAAACAATACTAAGCCTTGAAAAAGTAAGAGTTTAAGCTGAGCTGGACTTCCTGGATTTGAATTCTTCTTCCATCATTTAAAAGCTGTAGGACCCAGGGAAAATTTCCTAAGCTTTCCAAGCCTCTGTGTTGTCATTGCAAAAAGGAAATAATCCTGGCACATATTTTATAGGCTAAAAAATCCTTTATGTGAGGATAAAATAAGATAATGCACATGAAGCCTTTGGCACAAAGTCGGATTTCAGGAGACGCACGTTGACAAGCACCGCAAGAAGCCTCTAAACTCGGAGACTACACACCTAACATTCCAGACTGGCTTGGCTGCTAACTTACTGCGTGACCTTTAGGTGATAAGGATCATGGACTCGTGGTTTCCTCATCTATCTTAGAGGTTAGAGTGAAGACCAACTTCACTTGTGCTGCCAATTCAAGTTCCACATCCCCACGACCACCCTCCAACTCACTGACTCACCAGAGGGAGTCACAGAACGAGAACTCACTAAGGCTGTTGGATTCACCATTACAGTTTATTGAGTCTAAGGGAACAAATTAAAATCACCCAAGGGAAGAAATGCATGGAGCAGTCAAAAAACAAAATCACTACGGCTAGTGAGGCAAAGTCTAGAAAGAAAGAACATTCGAGAAAGTTCTAAACAGGGAGCTCCCAGGTGTCGAGCACTACTGTTTTGGAAATAATGTGACAGAGAGCACACAGACCATGGCTGGCCACGCCAGCTCACCTGACCTGGTATCTGGAGTCTTTAATGGGACTCTATGGTGAACTTGCCTGAGTCTCCAGTTTACCAGGAGAGAAGCTGATACCTAGAGATCAAGCTGACACTGCATATTGGACTCTAGCATGGCCTGAAACTCCCAGGTAAACAAAGATAGGAAGGACATTCAAGTGGCTGAGAGATTACTTCACATAGGCCAAGAGCAAAAGCTAGACAGCTCTCTGGAAATGGTTTCCACACCCTATCAAAGCTGAGCTTCCAGCTCTAACACTCTTAACCAGAAGCCTTCAAACCTTTAGTATACAAAAGGGAGCGACTTTTGCATATTGACTTGAGCACATATATGTTTCATAGGACAAATACCCCTATGTTATATGAAATGCATGCTTATTTTAATTTGATTTAATTTTAATGTTATTGAAAATATTGGAACATTCCACTAAACTGACCACTCATAATAAGTCCTAACATGTAGTTCGAAAAACATTGTCTAGCAAATCAGCAGACCATGGCCCACAGGCCAAATCCGGTCTGCTTCTTGTTTTTACAAAAATACCTTTAATGGAGCACAGAAAAAACCATTGGCTTATAATTTTATTTTCTGGGGCTGCTTTCATATTAAAGCAGTCACCATACAGATAGTAGGCATGCAGAGTCTAGAGTGTTCACTATCTGGCCCTTTGCAGAAAAAGTTTGGCAGCCCTTGATTTAGTGTACCAATATGATTTATAACCTCAGGAAAATACATTTATAATATTACCTTGCAACCCTTCCAATATATGACAAATGCATAACCTTATGCCCATTTTTTAGTTTATACGAATTCATGATAATGTTACATATTTTAGATTCCAGGCACCTAAGTAAATTTTTCAAAGGGAGATCTGCAGTACTGTTTTGGGAAATGTCCTTCTAAAAAGGTTAAAAGAATCTCATATTTCTAGGGCCACCTACCAAGTCAGAAGATGGAATGAGTCTTTGCAATGCTTCAAGCTCATGATTTGTGTGCCTTTAAAACTTGTGATTGATTAATCAGAAAGTATTCACAAATTATTTCCCTTTCAGATAAACTGTACCTTTCAACTGTAGCAAAAGATGAGGAATTATGCGAGAAACTTTTGGCACAGTGAAGGATTCAGAAGATTGAGAAACACTAATCAGGATTGCAGGGAAATTGTTCAACCTCAATAAGAGAATACATTGGACCAAGGGGGATGCAGATCTTCCAACACAGGCACGTACCTGAAGAAACTTCACCAGAACTCTCTCAAAAGTCCAAACTCACACAGAGTGGTCAGAGGAACAGGAGAAAATTTAGGGAAGTGGGGAGTTGATTAAATAGTGTATTCAGATTCTCTGGGCATCTCTCTCAACTCAGCCATCTGAGACAAATATTGGGAAAAGACTAGGAAGTGATACAGTCCATTCTAGAGGTTGAGCTACAGGTGGGTGGAAGGCAGAAGGGCACAATATATTGGTTTTTGAAATATTAGCAGAAGTGGCTTATTGTATGTCGCCTTTCTCCTCACTAGACTGAGTGACTTGTGATGGGAAAAGAAATAAAAACTGGAACACTACTGAGTTTGACATCATTGGAGATGAGTCCCTCCGTTTGAAGAGGTGATCAAGTTGCAGGGGTTCTTTCTACTCTATAACAAAAGACACAAAAGGAACATAATCAGATCCTGAAGTCTTCTGTTTTACAGAAATTAATGGGTCTATTAGTAAAAACTAATTTTAAAAATTTAGTGAAAATTAATTTTTCTAATCTTGTAAAATTAGTTTTATGAGATACTGAACATGAGGTACTGCTCATGTTCTTCTAGGTGAAATTAGGCTTTACCACCACTGGCTGCCATGATGTTGTCAAGTCACTGAAACTCTCTCCAACTCATTTTGATTTGCTCTCCCAATAAATTTCAAATCCCCCCCCAACCTTTTGTAATTACTTGCTGAGTGTGTATCCTGACCATCCCCACTTTATGTCTTTAGCACCAGAACCTCCTGGTTCATCATAATGAGGTTTCTTCCCTATCCCCTGAATATTCCTTGGGAAATATCCTTTAAAAAGGCTAAAAGAATCTTGATCATTTTAAACAGCTTCCATAGCCCATGGCCAAGACCTAGATCTTTACCTGCTGAGGTGGATGGATTATAAAATGACCCGAATTTTCAACCTTTCCTTGTGTTTATATCCCTTGCCATGTGACTTTGCATCTTTTCCACTCAAGAAGGGTCATCTGTTTGCTTTCCCCTTGAACCCGGGTTGGATTTGTGTCTTGTTCTGGACAACTGAATGCATTGAAAGTGATAGTGTGCCGGTTCTTTTTCTGGGCCTTCAAATGCTTCGTATACTTCTAATCTCTTAGGTTTACAAGCCTGCCATTCGATGAGAACAAGCCCAGGAAAGTTTGCTGAAGGATGAAAGACATCTGACACTGTCACTCCCTTTTCCCTAGACGTCTTCTAGCTCACTTCCAACCAGCCTGACCCCTGCTGCTCTACAGCTGACTACAGATGAGTAAGTGAAATCAGCCAAGATCAACAGAACCAGGCCCAGGCAAGCTGACGGTTAGATTCATCAGCAATTATAAATGTATCATTTTAAGTATCGAATTTGGTATAGTTTGTTACCCGCGGCAGCAGACTTTTTATAAAAGTATACCCAATTAACTAGCAGGTTCCTTTGTGCTTATTGTACAAAAGTGATAGATATCTTCTTGTTCTGCCAAGCTGTACATAGTATGTTAAAATTTTTCCTCTTAGTTTAACGCGGTGAAAATTTATTTTCCTTCATGTAAGCTATTATCTGTCCCCTTGTTAAATTTTACTAGAATAAAAAGGTAGAAAATTTCCTAGTCTTACTATAATCATTCATGTTTATTACCCCTTCTCTTCTCAAACAATTCATTAAACTTGAGAAATGTTACCACCATTTGTTTTGACTGTCAGTTCCTAGAATGAAGGAAAACTAATGGCTAAACTTGTCTATGAAGTATCACATTTATAGTCTTTTGATTCATTTGTTAAGTCAAATTGAAATGGTTTTTAAATTTGAAATTACTTCTTAACTCAATTCAGAAAAATCTGAATATTAACAAACACTATTCTACCTCATATCCACTTTTACATTTAAATAATATATGTAAGCAACAATTAGCTGAAAACTCAACTGCATCCAGTCTCTCAAAGATTTATGAAAGCAAAAAAGAGAAAAGGCAAATATGGATCTCAACAATTGAAGAGCAGGCACATCCATGTTTTATATGATGTTTCTCACTGACATATAACTTCAGTTGTAAAGGAGGAATGTTTAATGACAATAGTCTTTGAACTCTTCTTAAGTAATCAGTAAACTAACATACTATCAGAGTTTTCAGGTTACATTTTCAAATACTTCTTATAAAGTTTAAATGTTTCTCCCCTCTTTTCATTTTTCTCTCTTAAATTGAGACCCATATAGGTTTCAATACCATTTCAAAACACTCCATAAAGTGAGACCTACTTCCTTTTCTTCCTTTCTATAGTGTATCAAAGATAATACAATAAAGTTTAAGTGAATACACTAATTCCATGGAAGAGATATCTTTTAAATTTATATTTACTCAGATTAATTCCAAAAAGAATTTAAAGCTGCTTACTAATAAAGAGTGATGAATGCCAAGATAGGAGTCTATATGTGTGTGTGTGTGTGTGTGTGTATATATATATATATATATATTTTTTTTTTTTTTAGTGGACTGAAGGATCTCTATTCACAGCCAAGAGATTCAGGCCCACTAATTCCCAAACCAACTCTTTGAATAGATCATAACCGTCATCTATCTGTCTCAGGCTGGCTATGAGAAAAGGCTAAAATGTGACAGATTGAAACCTAAAGCTGCATTTATTAAGGAAAACATACTTTTTATAGAGAAAAAATTTGATAACTTCTTAGAAAAGATTCTTTGGTCCCTATAAGCAATTCTCTCAGGCTGATTGGTTATCACTTAATAATGTTAATATTTTCAAGGAAGTTCTTACTGAGTCTGATTGATTTCTTCTAAGCACTCTGATTCATGTAGCTACTATGAAATAACGTCTAATGCTAAACTGAGAGATTATACTATTCAATAAATGAGGAAAAGCTATTCGTTGTATACTTAGAGATTATAAGTTATAATAATTTAGAGACTGATGTGATTTTTATAAAGAAAGCAAAATTCACTCAACAGAATTCAAAAAAATAAATCAGAAAAAAAAGTAACCCTATTAAAAAGTGGGCAAAGACATGAACAGAAGTTTTTCAAAAGAAGATAGACAAATGGCCAACATACATATGAAGAAATGTTCAACACAACTAATAATCAGGAAAATGCAAAATAAAAATACAAGGCGATCTCTCCTTACCCTTGTTGGAATGACCATTATTAAAAAGTCAAAAACCAATGAATACTGGTGAAGCTGCAGAGAGAAAGGAATGCTTATACACTGTTGGTGGGTCTGCAATTAATAAAACCTTTTTGGAAGACAGAATGGAGATTCTGAAAGACAGAGATGCAGACCCACCATTCAATCCAGCAATCCCATTGCTAGATATCTACCCATAGCAAAAGAAGTTATTTTATCAAAAAGACAACTCTACTCAAATGTTTATTCTAGCACAATTTACAAAAATGTGGAATCAACCTAAGTGGCCATCAATTCATGAGTGGATTAACAAAATGTGGTATATATTTTAGAACTTCCATAGTTGACAATCTCCCTACATTGACCAATCCCTTAAATTGACCTAATTCCATATGTTGACCAATTTGTTGTAATCTCTTAAGTGGTCAACCTAAGAGGTTCTACTGTAATTGGGCAGTAAATGGGCACACTGAGCACCAAGACAAGTAAAGGTCATAGGAAATCTAGAAATCAGGAGGAAAAAAGGGGTAAAAACCTGACTATTGGGTATAATGAACACTATTTGGGTGAAGGGCACACTAAAAGCCCCAACTTAAGCAATGTCTATAAAATGAAAACATTTGTACCCCTTACTATTTTGAAATAAAAAAGAGGAAGCAAAATTCACACACTTGATGGGATAAAATTTTTATGAATATATTAGTCTGTGATTACAGAAAACCACTCATCTAACCAAAGCAACTAAAATAGACTGCTATCAAATGTTATGTCATGCATCAAGGCTAACCTTTTCTGAGACTATGGTAAGGATAACTATGTTAAAAGCCGTATCAGAAAATAATTGAGTTAGTAGTTATTCTTCTCCCCATACACTTTGGCTTCTAAAGGCAGCACTACACATTTAAGGCTCCATTTTGCCAGTGACACCAGCAATATGACTGTGCAAGTACCTCATATAAGGTACTTCTGAGAATTAAATAATGTAATCTATGTAAAGAGCTTACAACAGTGCCAAGAAAATATGGCACTTCCCATGTATAAATTATCATCATCATCATTGTCAAAAAATACATAAAATACTTTCCTATTTATCCTATCTTATACGTCTTAATATGTTTCGTGACTTCTATTCTTCTATAACTGATTAGTTGTAATATCTATTATCAGGCATTTTTTTTTAAAGAAAAGGAAATCAACATTTATTTATTTATGTATTTTTTAGATTAATATGAGGGAACAGATAATTAGGTTACATTGTTAGTGTCTGTTAGGTAGAATCGAAGTTGTAGCTGTGTCCCTCGCCCAGGAGGTGTGCTACGTACTGTTAAATGCACCTGTTAGGTGAGAACACAGCAATCCCTCTCTCACCTCCCCTATCTCCCCTGCTCACTTGAGTTTAATGGTCTTTTCTGATACTTTTCTGATATGTATTTGCTCATCTACCGGTTTCATATTAGTATTGAGCTCATTGGATTCTTGCTTTTCCATTCTTGTGATACTTTACTAGGTAGAATGTTCTCCATTCAGGTTAGTACAAAAGATCTGAAGTCTCCATCTTTTTTAAAGGCTGAATAGTATTCCATGGTATACATATACCACAATTTATTAATCCATTCGTGTGTAGATGAGATTAATATTGAATGAATGTGTGAACTAAAGGAAAAAGTAAAAATGACAAGGAGTCTATATATTTCCCCAACACTAGAGAATGGTTCTTAACCATCCATGGATACATCTCTTCAAACAGAATGTAGCTCAAATGAAAAAGGTGTTTATGACTCTTTCTGATTTCCTCTGCTTAGGCCATTCAGATGCACAGAGTAGGGTATCAGGGCTCATTCTAATGGGAAAACTGCTACTGTGGTTTCTCTCTCATGCCTCTTTGTTAAATCAGAATCACCTTCTCCTTCATTCCTACTTTCTAAATCTATTGTATTAGAAACAGAAATTGAGGCTACTTATCATTATTATTATTGGAGGAGGTTAAAGAGAATGTGATATTGGTAGACTATAACGATTACTAACTAAATATCTGTGTGTTACTCGGGAAGATAAGCTGCATCAGTGAAAATACACCATCTATCAGGTAACACTGACAGCACAAACTTAGTTCTGAGTCACAGAACATTAATACCAAAATTTACTTATACTTCAAAGCTGAAAACGTATCAATACGCATTTTGCTTCTATTTTTTATTTTTTAAACAATTTCATTTTTTAAACTGGATAATATATTTACAAGGTCCAGAATTCAAAACTTTATAGAAAAATGTACAGTAAGAAATCACAATCTCATTCTCTTTTACTTAGTTTCACCCCAAATTGGCCCTAGTAGGAGGTAATTTTTATTAGTTTCTTGTATAGACCTCTAAAGTTTTTTAAAACAGATAGAAGTATTTTCCTATTTTCTCATTTATTGCACAAAATATATTTCTGCATTATGCCTTTTATTTAGGTATAAGCTTCAGAGCTCTCTCTTAGTATCAATGCAGAAACAACTTTTTCCTTTTTTATGGTTGCATAATATTTTATTGTATAAATGTATCACGGCTTACTTGTCAAGTCCATTTAGGTTATTTCTAATCTTTTGCCATCATAACCTATGCTGCAATTAATAACCTTATACATTACGTATTTCATGTATAAACACGTATGAATGCCAAGCAGGATCATGGGTAAAAAATTGAAGATATTTATAATTTATGTAGACATTAACAAACTACTCTTTGGGTTTTTTTTTTGTTTGTTTGTTTGTTTGTTTTGAGACAGAGTTTTAGTCTGTGCCCTGGGCATAGTTCTGTGGCATCACAGCTCACAGCAGCCTCAAACGCTTGGGCTTGAGTAATCAATTCTCTTGCCTCAGCCTCCCAAGTAGCTGGGACTATAAGCTCTACCACAGCTGGCTAGTTTTTCTATTTTTAGTAGAAATGAGTTTCACTCTTGCTAAGGCTGGTCTCAAACTCCTGAGCTCCAGTGGGTCACCTGCATTGCCTCCCCCAGAGTGCCAGGATTACAGGCACGAGCCTCCGTGCCCAGCTGACACACTATTCTGTACTGAAGAGCATCTATTTTAAAGGGAAGGCAAGACAAAATTACATTCTTTGGAGGTAGAAATCCCAATTTAAACTCTAATACCTGTTTTATAATTTCTCATTAACACTAAGAACAAATAATAATGAGTATAACAATAATTGCTATCACAAAATATTTTCTTATTTCTTCTGTTTTCTGTACATAACATACATAAAAAAGAATTCTTATTGATTTCACCTAAATCTAACTGATTGTACATACTTTGTTTTGGATTTAAGGAAAATGTTAGTTTTCTTTTTCAAGATCATTGATGACTATGCGCGTATGTGCATACGTGTGTATAGCCTGTTTAAAGAAAGCATAGTAGTACACTTACAGTATTAACAAATATGAAAAACAATCTTACAATCTAATTTCATGTTACATGAGGTTCCTGTGAGTAGAACATGTTTGCTGCATGGAAATAAAGACCTATACTTACGTCATATGACAACACAGACTTATTGTGTAAAATAATACTGTGTTTTGGCTCATTATGTGAAATAATATCTTTTAAATATTCATTTTGAGAGTAATGTTATGCCCACATATAAATAAAAAATAATGAACTTATCTTCCTCTTCTAGATTTTACTTCCCTCCCCACGGAAGAGTCCTTGTCCTTGCACTTATCTAAATTCTAATACATAGATGGAAATCCACTCGAGAATCTTTGACTCAGTCGGGAAGTAGATTTTACTTGGATAACTATTCTCATTTTCATCCCAATACAGTTGTTTTATCCCATCTCTTTTTCCCTTGACTTCAGAATTTTCCAATCTACTTAGACTCAGGGGTTCAACCGTGATGTTGGCCTCTCAAATTGTCACATCCTGTCTCTGAAACTCTCTTTCCTGCAGCATTATCTTGAGCTAAGCTTGTCTGCGGGAGAGATTTTATCTTGGCCTGCAGCCAGCAGATAACACTGTTTCTCTCCAAGTTTCTTACTTTATCTGTACCAGAAATCCTATTTCTAAAACCCAGATCACCACCTGGGTTCCAGAGCATATGGACCAGGACCAATTACTCTTCTCCCAAGTAGTTAGCGGGATTAATTACTTCTTTGCCTCTTTATATTGAACCTCCAATGACTTGAATCAACTTGTTACGCTTTTAGCATGTTCTGTCTTAAACAACTCAGCTCTCCTTCCCAGGGGAGGCTATCTTTGTAGGGAAATCAACTTCTTACATAAAATTCTTAAAAAAAAAAATACCGTTCATTAGAGTTGTTCCACTTAAGCCCTTTTACTCTCTCCACATTTTAAGTATAGTTATGATATATATTTTCTCTGCATATAGTGAACACCAAATCATATCTTTTGCTACAACCAGAAAGTATGATTAAGGAAATTTATAAGCTGAATGATCATCCAAATGTCTGCTCCCATTTTTACTTTCTATCTTGTGTTCTTTTCAGGAGAGTAAATTTTTTTTGTTGTTGTTCATATTTTCTTTTTGTTTTGAGAGCTTCCTTTAGCCATTATTCAAGAGGTCTGCTAGCAACAAGTTCTGCCCATTTTCCTTCACCTCCGAATGTCTTTATTTCCTCTTCATTCCTGAAGGATAGTTTCCCTGCTGTAAGACTCAATGGGAATAATACTTTTTTTTTAGCGTTTAAAAATATCACGCCTCTTCCTTTTGGCCTCCATGGGTTCTGATGAGAAAGTCCATTTAATTCAAATTCATCTTTCTTTATATCTACTGTATCATTTATGGCTGGTATTTTATGAGTTTTTTACTTGGTCTTTATTATACAGGTGTTTAATTATGATTTGTCTAGGTATAAATTGCTTCAGGTTTAGCCTACTCATAACTTGCTCATCTTCCTGAATCTTTAGATTTGTATCTTTCACCAAACTTTGGAAATTTTTCTCATCATTTTTCTTTTATGACTTTTTCAATCTTATGCATTTCTCCTTTTTTTGCCTGGACCCTGATTATGCTGGTGTTACCATCCTACATATGCCTGTGGATCTGCTCTTTTTTTTTTTTTTAACCAATCAATTTTCTTTTTGTTGTTCACATTGTGTAAATTCTGTAGATCTGCATTCAAGTTCACTGATTCTATATTCTGTCATCTCCACTCTACTGTGGAGGTATCTAGTTACTTTGCAAACATAGATGAGCCCATTCTAAAACTTACATGGAAGGAGAAAGGCCATACAACAGTCAAAACAATTTTGGAAAATAATAACAAAGTATTAGGGATCACTCTTTCTGATGTTACTACTTATTACATAGCTGTAGAAATCTAGATAGTGTGACACTGGCAGAAGAAGAGGCACATACATGCATAGAACAGAAAAGAGCACCCAGAAATACATACATACAAATATGTGCTTAATTTTTGCCAAAAGAGCATAAGCAACTCACTAACAGAAGGATAGCCTTTTCAATAAATGGTGCTAGGGGGAATTAGAGATCCATTGGCAACAAAACAAATAAATAAAATATTTAAACTTCATACTTCATATAAAAATTAACTTAGACCATGGACCTAAATATAAACAGAGAGCTATCAAACTTTTAAAAGAAACATGGGAGAAAGTCTACAGGACTAAGATTAGTTTAAATCTTAAACTCGGTACCAGAAGCTTGATGCATAAGAAAAACATTGATAAATTAGACCTCATCAAATTAAAAATATTTATTCTGGGGTGAAGGGGGACATTAAGTGGTTAAGAAAACAAAGTATAGATTGGAAGAAAGTATTTAAAAGTTAGCCAAGGCCTTGTATCTCAAATATATAAAGAGCTCTCAAAATTCAGCATTGAAATAAACAAATTAGATGCTTGAGTCACTCAAAGAGGACATATAGATTGAAAACAAGCATATGAAACATGTTCCATATCATGAACACTGGAGAAGCGAAAGTTAAAACATAATGAGAGAACGGGGAACATGAAAATAATGAGAACATGGTTACTGTGGAGAAACTGAACTGTTCATGCATTGCTGATGAGACTGTAAAGTAATACGATGACTCTGGGAAACAGTTGGGCAGTTTCTTTGAAAACTCAACATGAATCTCCCACAGAACCCAGCAAATGTATTTCTGAAAGTTTATTCCAAATAAATAAAGACTTATTTTCAAGAGATAAAATCTGGACATGAATGTTCCTAGCACATCTATTTGCAATAGCTCCAAACTGAAAACAACCCAGATGTCCATCAGTGGGTATATCATTAGACAAACCACGCCACACTTAAGAGCATGTCATACTGCTCAGCAATATGAAGAAAACATACTATTGATACATATACAACAACTTGGATGAACCACAAAGAAATTATGCTGAATGATAAAAAGTCAATCTCAAAAGGATATCTACAGCAGGATTTAATTTACGTAGCATTCTTCATTTAATTATAGAGAGGGAGGACAAATTCATGGTTTCTAGGGAAATACAAGGACATGAGTGTGGTTATAAAGGAAAACCAAGGAAGAATCTTGTGATAGTCCACTTGAGTATCTTGATTGTGGTAGGGGGTCCACAGGCTACATGTGATAAAAATTGTGCAGAGCCACAGAAGCACACAGAAGCACACATGAGTGCAACTGTTGAAATCTGAACAAACACTATCAATGTAAATGTTAATTTCTTGTTTTAATATTGTATAATTGTTGTAGAAAACATTAAATTTGGTGGAGGGTGAGGGGAAAGTGCAATATATTTCTCTATACATTTATTTGAACTCTGTGAATTAATAATCATGTTAAAATAAAAAGTGTAATAAATTAGATGTTTGTGTATCAATAGATAACGACATAGTGAACAATTAAGCCATGGAATGAAAGAAGGTATTACAACAGGTATTGCCAACAAGGGAGGAATGGCCCGATTATGTAAAAATTGTATACAAATCAATAAGAAAAGGGCAAACTAATTTTTTAAATGAATCAAAAATACAAATGGGCAACTTCAAAACAGACAATGAACATACATGAAGAACTGACTAAAAATCACTGGAAATCAAAGAAATGCAAATTTTGACAGTAGTAACATATAATAATTTGCATTCAATGTAAAAAAATGAGTTGTTTTATAATCTCCAGTGTGAGGGAGCTTACTTATAAGGTAGATTCTGCTTAGAACTAGAAAAGCCCAATTTTTCAAATTTTGTAAGAGTTTATAGAATCTAAATCTCCATCCTCAAAGCACCCATGGTAAGAATTTTTAATCAAATAGCAAATGATTACATATCCATTGGATACATGATTTAAATCCTATTTAAATTGGAAGAAATTAGAAACATGATTTAAACGCTACTTAAACTCTCACTTACTGATTGATGGTTACATGTATAAAGTATCTAAATAGGAAGCTTCTCCATTTTTCTTTCTCTTCCTAATACAAACTAAGACATTTAGAGCAGTTGGACACTTGAAAAGCACAATGGTCTTATTTTACTTCCATGTATTTGCTGAAACAATAAGAAAAAAATAACAGAATTAGGTTTGGTAGAAACTCCTACAAGATTAGAAATGTATTGAGGAGAACCAGAGTCAGCTGACTTATTTGTCATATGGCTGAAAGAGACATGAAGAGCAAAACCTAGGACGGAGGGGTGTCGGGAATGAGTAGCT
This sequence comes from Galagoides demidoff, assembly GCA_963574575.1. Classification (NCBI taxonomy): domain Eukaryota; kingdom Metazoa; phylum Chordata; class Mammalia; order Primates; family Galagidae; genus Galagoides; species Galagoides demidoff. The sequence continues at coordinate 63,781 of CAUYQV010198476.1, read as the reverse complement.
ATATACGGCTAGTAGAGATTCAGGATGTGCCTTTGCAATAACAACTCTCAGGAAGTTAGGGAATAGATGAGTTGTCTTGGCCATTCATGAAAGAAGCAGGTGATTTGATCTGTTTTACTGGTAGCCAGAATAGATGTTTGTTTTCATACACAACAGAAGGAAATCGTATCAATGGAAAGAAACAAAACAGCACGCTGACATCCAACTTTATAAGCACCAAGTTACTAAAATTCAACACCTTGTTAAATATTGAAATGATTAAGAGTAGCAACACATCCCCAATACCAATTGTTTTATGATGGAAGAAACGTACCTTTATTGTTTTTAAACCTGACCTTGGAGTAGATCAGTGGTTCTCAACCTTCCTAATGCTGTGGCCCTTTAATACAGTTCCTGTGGGTGGGTTCCGCAGGTTGGGAAACCACTGGAGTAGATCATGCTTTGGGCTAAAATTATACCTGGGTTGTTCTCAGGAATTCCAACTGACATCATCACTTGGAAAATGGCAGGAAAGTAAAGGAAACAGCACTGTGCTTGGACTAGCATAACCTACTCTTCCAAAAGCCTAGGGTATCAGGCTCCTTAGGAAGCTGCCGTAGGTAGCAGACACCTGTCTAGCTTGGGAAGTGAGGGCCACTGACATGTGCAAGGGAGAGAAAAGGTCTAATCAAGGAGAAATGTGGGTTTCCAGTGCCACATTTAAAATTGTAAGGCAAATTAGGAATCAAGCCCATTTGAGGTACCCAGCAAGGATGTTTCCTTGCTTTTCTTTGTGTCCATATTTGTATCCAAAAGACAGAGAGGGAAAATGCTCAAGGAGAGGAAGGCAGGTCCCTTTCCTGACCTCCCTTGAAGGCAGGTCCCTTTCCCTAGTCCTTTTGTTGGCATTGTACTCCTGAAACTAAAACCACCACCGAAGCTAAGGCCACTACAAAAACTTAAGCCGGGGACCAGGAGAAGGTATTTACAACACCTATCACCAGCAAAGGATGAATTGGCAGAGTACATGAAGAATTCCTACAAATCAGTAAGAAAAAAAGCAAATTAATTTCTAAAGTAGGTAAAGATTCAGCGGTCCTTTGGAGGAGAAGAAAAAGAGGTATGCGAGGGCCAGGCCTGCTGGAAAAGTCTGGGAAGAGTGGGTGAAGATGTCCAAGTGTCTGTGCCAATGCCACAGGACTAGAGTAGTGCCCTGCCCTAGGCCTAGACAGCACATGGGAGATGCAACTCTGGGAAGGCAGAATTACCAGGTCCTTAAGCCCAGGGTGGCCTGGACCCATGTTTCAGGGAGGCAGGGTGCTCTTCCTAATCCCCAACCCTATCCCTTTCCTAAGGCCGCTACTGTAGAAACACTTTGGACAAGATCCTAAATGGAAAGAAACTAAGGAAATGTTATTAGGAATTCTCCCCACTCAGTTCTCTAATAATAGTTAAGTTTCGATCAAACACATTCCGGACGTCAAAGCTTAGCACTGTAAACCTTTGACACAGAGAGATGGATTGGAGATATCATTTATCACACTGCCAACATTTTGATGCATATCCTAAACACGGAAAAAGTTAGGGAGAGAAATATAAAAGTTAGGGTAAGAAAAATGCCTGCTTCAGTCACCGACACTCATTTTCCCAAGAGAAAACTTTATTTGAGGCATCAAGCAACATACTGAAAGAAGTGAGTCATGCACGAATCATGTTCTTATTCTCAAAATTGAACAGATGGCAATTTCTGTACTTTTAAAAAAGGTGTGCAGTGAGCAAAGTTGACAGTTACCTATGCTTTCATAACTTTATCTATGAATACAGGGTGCTTAAGAAAGTCTCCTTTAAATTTCATTTTTACTTCCTTAAAAGGCACGTTGGTTTTATTTGGGAAAACTAATTCTTCCACTGAGGATAAAGTTGCTCCCCAGAGTTATTTATGAAATGATGCAGCTGCCTTTTTCTTTAAATGGATTCTTGTCTTCTGGGATTCCTTTCACCAGAGGATCCTCTCCAGAACGTTCTTCAATATAGTTCTTTATTTCCTCAGAACATTTAGACACCTTAAGTGTGGGGGAGAAAAGGAAAGATGAGGTTTGAGTTGTTTAAACTTTATCACCACTCTATAGTGAAATTACTGTAATTAAATACAACCAGCTTCTAAAAAGGTTTTTTTTAATATGAATGTATATGTACACACACATATATAATCTTATGCTGGATTCTAATATTTGTATTCTATTCTATTTATATATGATACAACCTATATCCAATGTATGTTTTCCTAATGATCAGTCTCAAAAAAGTTTGAAAGTCACCGTAGTAAATAAATCATCTTTGGTGATGTGGTTTGCTTCCTTTATTAAAATACAATTATGGCATGCCTATAATATTTTAGGAGCTAAATCATACTCTGCTTTCAATTTGCCATGCTGATGAGCAGGTGCAGTAATTGATCATCCCCAAATGTTTTGGGCTGTGTCATATCACTATTTTCACTTACAAGTGTATGCTATACCCTGGCATTGTACAAAATAATAGAAGCATTGGAAAAAGCCTGAAAAAATGTCATTGGAAGGCTGACATTGCCCAGATATCCTACTGTGTGTCTGCTCAGAATTCTTTCCCGCTGCATGAAGATAATTATCATCATAATAAGACTTATTTGAGGCTGATTAAGCTTATCTGATACGAAATTTTGTCTGCAATGGAGAAAGAATTCAATAGGTTCTTCAAAAAATCTATCCTTAAGAGACAGGTTGCAAGGATGAGGATTTTTGTGAAAAAAAAAAAGGAAGAAAAAGGACTAGGGATTAGTCCTGTATTACTCAGAAGCAATTAGAAGTAAAAACTACAGAAGCTCCAGAAATTTCACTGGAGACCTATTAAAATTGGGCAAATGTTCCCATTTAATTTGTAATCTGGTAACTTCAAACTGTTTTAATGGTTATCAATAAAACATGGTTGCATATACAGTGTATATCCCAAAATGTATATAATTATTTACCTGTAAATAAGTGCAGATACTATTGTCAGCTTATCATGCATAATTATAAAACATAAACTGGAAATTATAAAAGAATGAGATTTAAAACTAAACAAAACTAGAAGTGTTAATAGTTTACTTCCATGTCCCAAAGGGTTGCTCTTTGCAGACGAGCACGGAGGTCTCGGATATAAAACTGAAAACTAAGTAATGCATTTATGTGACTTAAAATGTGGCAAAATAAACTCTTTTAAAGTATTATTCTTTTAGGTACTACTTGCTTTCAATTGTTGCTGATATTCACAGTGTGTGCATTTTAAGTTAATTATCAGAATTGATAATAATCTGGGGTTTGTGGCCCCGGAGAAAGTTCTGGGTAAGATTCATGTTCCTGGTACCTGTAAGATACATTGTATCTATTCTTTTAGCACTTCTTCATTAAGTTTCCAAAGAGGTCTGTAACCTCTAAAAGTGAACAATTATTGTTCTAGTTTCAAGAGGCTACATTTAACCATCTCATTGTATGTATAATTATTTATACATAAATACAGATGCTACTTTATTTAATCTAGTATGTATTATAAACAGATAAAATTTACACAGAAATAAAAATAGAAATTCTCCTATTTTGCTCCCAGGCTCCAGTGGAGCGTTCACAGTGCGCCACCGAAGACTACTGGTGAAATTCAAAACTAAGTAGTGTTGTTGTAAGATTTTATTTTAAATATAGTTTTAGAAAAATTCTTTCAAATACCATCCTTCACCATAACGAGAAAGGTCGAAGACCCAAGTAGTTATATGCCTTTTTCTACAACTGCACCCTGAAACCCGTTGTCTAATAAAAGACTGGATTTCTTGTCGTTCCAGGCTTCTTAAATGTTAGGACATTTGGCTTTGAATCCCTCCCGGGGTCCCTGCTCTCTCTCCTTCACCTCCCACGACTTCACCACCTCCGCTGGCATTTCCCAGACACCGCCGAAGCCCTACTTGCAGAAACGCTAAAAGGAAAGAAAATAAAACCTGTCCTTTCTGCTGTGACGAACCAGCGCAAGCTGACCCCTGGTTCACTTCAGAGCAGAGACTATTCTGGAACAGCCGTTTACCTGCTGTCTCTGCAACTTCACTTCTTTGCGAAGTTGCTCCACTTCCATCTTCAGTTTTTCCTTCTCGGGCAAATCTTCGATGTGCAGGGCGGGCATTTTCGACCCAGACCCGAGGCCAGGTCCAGCCGGGGTGGGGGCGCCGCCGCGAGTGCTGCGGGGCGCGGCGAGGCCGAAATCGCCGCGGGTCCCGGGGGGCGCGGCCTCCTCGGGGCGCCTGGTCACGCCGGCGGGTCCCCGCTGCGGGATGTGACGGCCGGCCCTCGCCTTCTCTCCAGTCCTCCCTGCCCGAGGCCGGCTGGGGGCTGGGTGGGAGCTAAGTCTGAGCTGCTGGATCCCGCGGCAGGGATGCTGCCCAGGCGGGCCCTGGCTCGGGACCCTGCCACGCCCGCGGGGACCGGCCTGGCTGGGACCGCCGGGCTGGGGCCAGCAGTTTTACTTTTTGTCCTCCCCCCCCTTTTTTTTTCCGTTTCCAAGTCACATCCGGGTTTTGTTTGCGAAGCTAGGAAAAGGAGGACACTACCCAGCAGGAAATAATGGCCCTGTACCTCTGCAAGTTTAAAGAGCTGTGCTGTACAGAACTTTTCTCTCTCTGCTGCGTGCGTGTGTGTCTGTGTTCGTCTTGTGGGAAATGTGGACACTTGCAGAAAGGACCAGAAGGAAATGAAACTCAGCTATAACCTCAGAAATACCCACCAGAGCCTGTTGATGTCTATTCATGTAGTCAGTTAAAGGCCTCTAACGAATGCAGACATTTTGAGGGAGAAGGAGAGATCAGGAGGGCAATATTGTTTACCACTCGCATGGACATTTTCTGTCATTAAACAATTACCTGCGTCTTCAGCGGTAGAGTTATCCTTTCTTTTTTTCTCCCCGGGAATGTTTTCTAATGAGTGGATGGTATGAGAGAAGACAGAAGCCTTGAAGTTCTCACCCCAAGGTTTGCGTGACACTTGACACCCAGGATTTTGAACGCCTGGCTCAGGCACATTCCTGGTTATAGGCAGTGGATTCAATTAGTATCGGCTTCTCCACTTTCTGGAAAGTAATACTCATCTAGCCGCCACTTTCTAAAGCCAGGAAAAATGTCTGATGTGAAAAATATTCTCGTGTAATAAAACTTTCCCTTTGACGATAACCAAAAACCTTGTGTTGGTGTTCAGAAGACGAGAAGAAAAAGAGAACACGAATGTAAGAACCTTCCCAAGTAGTCAGATCTTTTTCTCTCCAAAGATAACATCCTACCTGATAGAGTCAAGTTCAAGTGAAGAGAAGAGCATTAACTGAATATTTCAGAGTACTTGATCTTAGACCTCCATAACCACTCTCTAATTAGTAAGAAAAAGTTTTTGTTTGTTCATAGTTTCTTTCCAGACTCCACCCACTTGTCCTCAATGACTATATTAGAATGAAAAGAACAAAATGAGCTACTTAATGAGTACTCCCAGCTCTGCCCCTGGTCATCACTGGAAAGTCGCTCGTATTTTTCTGAGTTTTGGTTTTCTCGTTTGTAAAACGTGCGTTAAGGCAGCGAGAAGGTGAATCTGCTAACATATGTTGCATCTCTAACTGTATTTCTACGTCTATATATGATAATTACTTTCACAAAGAAAGTGTGTGGGAGCTTCATTTTCTATATTTGAGATACCAGGGTTTCCCAGACTCAAAGACGTTAGATCGTCTGCTGAAGTTTTCCTTGCTAGTAAGCTGTGAGCCGGGACGAAAGCCCACATCTGTCTCTAGCAGTGATTCATTTTTTTGGCTTTCTATTCCTTAAATTTAAAAGCTTGGTTAAAAATGACAATGTGGTCTAAATTAAACAAGTTCAGTGCCTAAATTAAATAAGTTGGTTAAGTAAATTAATGTATGTATGTCCTAAATCTTAACCATAGAATTATTTTAACCTGAAAATTTCTTCCCTGTGAAATCATCCGGTTGCACAGAGAGATAAACACTGTATTTATAAACCCACATTGGTTCTCTAACTTTTTCCACAGGATTATGAGGCTTATACTAGAGATGAAATACACATTAGTGTACTTACTTTCACTTTTTTTGTCATCAAATGATGACTAGTGTAATATGTTATTACGTAAATTGTTTAAACTAAAAATGAACTGTGAAATGCTGAGATGCCATGACCACGCAGCATTCTGAAAAATGTTTTTGTTGTTGTTGTTGTCATTTGGTTTGAAATAGTAAAGTGATAAGAACGTTTTGTGTTTTTTTAACAAAAGGATATGTGGTCTTTTATCTTTAGCCCTGAGTTTATCCACCAGAGAGAACCATGTTAAGCAATTTTTCATGTATTCTTGCAGAAATAGTCTATCAGAAATATTCAAAAGGCTTGAATAAACAAATTTTTGAATAAAAATTCTGACTAAATAAAATTTAAAACTCTGTATAAATTCTGTCCAAGTGTAGTATTAATGTTTTAGTTATATTTTACGTATTACTTCTAATAAGAATTATTTTAGTTCTCTTTTTAGGTTTTTTTTTTTTTTTTTTAAGAGACAAAGTTTTACTGTGTCGCCCTCGGTAGAGTGCAGTGGTGTCACAGCTCACAACAACCTTCAACTCCTGGGCTTAGGCAATTCTCTTGCCTCAACCTCCCAAGTAACTGGGACTATAGGTGCTGCTTTTTTGTTGCAGTTTGGCCAGGGCCGGGTTCAAACCTGCCACCCTCAGTATATGGGGCCAGTGTCCTACTCACTGAGCCACAGGTGCCGCCCTTAGTAAGAGCCATTTTAACAAAAATGATCAGAAATCATTGTGCAGAACAAATGACAAGTATAAGCAGAAATGAATTTTTATTAATTAACCTACTATCTTTTGACAAATGTTTTATAGAAATCTGTTAATACAAAGAGAAGTAACCATTTTCAGTTTCAAATTGTAAAAGAATGACCTATGAAATTTTTACTTTGATATGCAAAAGTAGGAAAACACTTGTTGACCATTTTCCTGTTTTATTAAATATGTTGTGTAAAATCTATATGAAGAAAGCTATAGAAGAAAATATTGTATTGGAATTGACTTAATGCTAATTTGAACCCAAAAGAGACCAAAATGCTGATCTTATTTTATTTTTGCAAGACACACATTCCCTCTGCCTCTGCGGTTGGTATAAGTAAACTAGTTATTTCTCAAGTTCTGTTCTTTTCTCTAAAATGACTGGTGACCATCAGGCCGTTAAAATGATGGTTTCTATAAGGAAAGTATTTATATGCCCTTGGTTCATTCTGCTAAAACAATCACATGGCAATTTTCAGGAACTCACTCATTTCATGTAACTACAGGCCTAAGATTTCTAGATAAAGACAATGCGAGTCACAGGACATTATCTGTGCTCTGATTACTTTAAAAGTTACTTATAATTCATGATATCCAAATGATTTCTCTTATCCATTTTATTCCTAAAAGACTTTAATTCTCATCACATACGGATAATTGGTCAGTCTCATTTCTCATTTTACTGCTTTCCTCATGTTAATACATTCTTCTAGGAATTTAGGAAGTTCGATATTAGCTTTATGTGAGATCTGGCTAAAATCAAATCAGTCCTAATTAAATAACAGTAAGGTGTTTTTGTTCTTTTCTCACTAAAGCGTGCATACACCTATGTGTGCAAAATACCTTACATTCCAAGCAGCTCCAATGATATATTGTAGTATCTCTAGTCCCTCATTCTCACTAATGATATCAGAAAGTTTTGTTGAAGAGCCAAATGTTGAGGTTGGAGTAATTTTTTTTTCTATTTCCCTGATATCTTGCCCCATTCTCTTTAACCTAGTAAACCCTGGGCCTGGAATAACAACTTCTAAACCAAGCAGAGTCCTTGCCGGTTATAACTATGTAGCCTGTGGACAGCCATGGTTTAATCTCCTCCTTCCTGGACTGTCCTTCTCTAGGCTTCCTTCTATGGTGTCTCTCTTATTCAAAATTCTGCTGATAATCTGTTTTTTTAAGCAACAGGAATTTCACCCTAATGTTTGTTTAATTGTTAATTAATCCAGTAAAGATTCAGTATTAACCAGTATAAACATTTTATCTATGATGTTTTTGTCTGATTTTAATTTTAAATTAAGTACTTATGAAGTCAACCAAATTGTAGAGATAAGTTAGTTGGTATGGCAGTTTCAAAGATGAACAGAGATTCTGGTTTGGGAAATGTATAGTATACAAATTATAATAAGAGAAAGTAATATTAAATAACTTAAGAGACAAAAAATACTTTTGAGGTAGAATGAGGGACAGTCTTTTCAGAAGAGGAGTAAGATTTCAGAAGGCTGAAGTGGGATGGAGAGAGAGACATTTCAGGTGGTGGCATCAGTGTGACAAAATTCCAGAAGATGGGAAAATGTGGTGTCATGTCAGTGATTATTTAATAGTTAAGTTTCTTAACTACAGAAAATCTACAGAACATACACTAATAAAAAGTATTTATTAGGCTTCCTCTTCTTCTTCTTCTTCTTTTTTTTTTTTTTTTTTTTTTGTTTTTAGAGACAGAGTCTCACTTTGTTACCCTCGGTAGAATGCCAGGGCATCACAGATCACAGTAACCTCTAACTCCTGGGCTTAGGCGATTCTCTTGCCTCAGCCTCCCAAGTAGCTGGGACTACAGGCACCTGTCACAAAGCCCAGCAATCTTTTTGTTGCAGTTTGGCTGGGTTCAAACCCACCACCCTTGGTATATGGGGCCGCACCCTACTCACAGAACCACAGGCGCCACCCTAGGCTTCTTTCTATATACCTATCTTTGATCTAAGGAATTATAAGTATCCACATAAAGATCCATCCTAATCATCCATTAATATATGTAAAAGTAAAAACAAGTCCAAAGAGTTGAAGAAACTTGTCCAAGTTCTCCACTAGAATTTAGCAGAGCCAGAGTCTTAACTTAGAATCCTGAGGCTCCAAAATCTGCAGCTGTAAAAAGAAAGTTAGGAACGTTGACCAGGATTGAATGCAGAGCAAGGACTTCAGATTTCTCTTACTTAAAAAAGATCGATGAAACATTTCTTTAAGGAAACACTAACTCACACGTTGAAGACATGGACCACAAATAAATAAATAAATGAAATATAGTACACCAGGTGGTGACTGGTGCTACGGGGGAAAATAGAGTGAAAAGGAAGACGGGAAGTGCTAAGGGTGGATGGAGTGGGCTTTGTAATTTTAAACCAAAGGAAAGGGCTTCTTCTGAGGAAAAAGAGATAAGAGAGATTCTGTAATTTTTCCTGGAATCTCTTAATGCTCAAAGCATATTGGCTGAAGATACACGGTGGGGGGGGGGGGGTGTTGCTAGCTCACTGTTGAGCCGGAGACTCAAAATCTTGACCTGTGTAAGCTGCCAATTCACTTCTCTGAACCTTTCTTTTCCCCATTTCAAGATGGAGGAGTTGGACAAGAGTCCACAGACACTTGTTGAGCAGTTACTGCCGTCATGGTGCTGGGATCCAAACTTGTTCAGCCCTTCAGACTCTGTTCTAGACCAAATAACTGATGCCTTTTATTTATTTGTTGGTTTTTTTAAAGGTTGACAATCAATTAGCATTTCTGAGGATGTTGATCTCTGAAGCAGGCATAATAGCCCTGTACCTGTGAGATAATGATAAGGAAACTCTGACAACAATAGTAGTTTCCGATTTGGGGTAATCACACGTGTCAGTTGTTCCTGATGCTGAGGCAAGTTATCTCTTAGTCACTGACACAAAGGTAGTGAAATTTGGCTTATGCAAACTCAATAAAATGCCAGAGAGATGGTTACTAGGATGATGAAGTGACAGCAATCATCCTGCTATGGAGTCTTTGTGGGGATGGGAAGAAACAGCATGTACCTTACAGGGTTCTGGAAATTTTGTCTAGTTGCTTTCTCAGTAATCATACTATCCCTTACTGGGTCTCACCATGTGCCAGGCAATATGCTAAGTGCTAGGATTGCAGTAGTGTATTGTCTAACCCTCATACAAAGATAGAGGATCGAATCATTATCTTCATCCTCCAGGAGAAGAAACAGATTTAGAACGAATTAAGAAATGTATCCACTTAAGCAGTGAAGTGACAGAGCCAGAATTCCCTGGCTCCAAAGTCTGTGCCGATAACCTTTCTTCTGGGGCTGGTGAAATTCACTGTGCTCAGTGACCACACACTGAACCCTTAATCCAGTTGGCTTTCTGGGAAAAAGTCACATCATGGGTGACGAGCAGAATTGGGTAAGAGTGTAGTAAGAAGTTACATTAACATCATTGCCAGGGACTATGAGGTGAGGGCAAAAAGGGAAAGAGAAGATAAAACAACAACAGTAAAAATCTTCCCACCATAAATGCTGCAAAAATAGACGATCTGTGTATTGGGAGGACAGGCTTCCTAATTCAGTAAGTGAGAGAAAAGTTGGGAAAAATATAAATCTAACCATAACATTTCTGGATCGAATATTATAAGTGTTGAAAGGGATGTGAAAAAACATAAAATGTTAACTATGGGCTAGCAATGTGAAATCATTCATAAAACAGAGTAATTATTTTTCAGGAAGAATCAGTCAGTATTTGTCAATTGTGTTTTAAATCCCATGCTAAATATTTTAAGAAAAATGTAAACTTGTGTGTTATCACATGCCAATTTTTATTTTACATTTACCTTTATAAATTTAAAATTCATGTACATCCTCAATAATATTATTACATGTGACAAAAATTCATATCATCATTAAAATTTGAGATGTTCCAAGGATTATTTTTCTTCTTTTAGGAAATCACACAACCTCCTTTGAGCTCCTTGAATGGATTTTTGTCCTCCGGGACACCTTTTACTAGTGGATCCTCCCCAGATCTTTCTTCAACATAATCCCTTACTTCTTCACAAGCCTTGGAAACCTTAAGAAGAAGGAGAAAGAGATGACTTATTTGCTTTAAAACAGAATAGTGCAGATTCCAAGAATTTATTTATTACAATACATTTTCATGTTGTATTTTTCCAATGTGATTCTCTCTGCTTTCTGCCAATGTACATATACTTTCTAGGATAGAAGTAAAAGCTGCTCCCTTCCCTTTCCTCCTAGATATCTCCAGACAAAGGCTAAGCAGCTGACAGCACTCCAGCTAGGGATTCCCAGCAGACACTGCCTCCAGCTTCTTCAGAGCAAAAAGAGTCAGGCAATAGAACATAGCTGGCAAAATAAGTCAAGGATGTCATCAGAGTGAATAGTGATTAAATCTTTTTCCTCATTCCAAAAATGTGACTTGTAAAGGGAGAGAGGAGTGAATAATTATTGAATTCCAGCCTTATCGCCAAACCTAAATTCTCGGAAGTGTACACAGGTAATTTTACTTTAAACTCATGTCCAATGATTAATCATGGCAGTGTACTAGGTGAGCTCCAAGAGGTCAGGGACCTAGGCTGATTTGTTCCATGTATCCCAGGCATCTAGAATAGAGCCTTCATTTAGTAAATAAATATTTTCTGCATCAAATCATTTGTTTTGTGTATGAGCTTGTTCTTCAGTCATCTGTTCCATTATACTAATGAGTTGGTAAAAATCAGACTTTAATATTTTAATGGACTCAACCAGAGCCTGTAAATGTACCATTTAATGCTTCTTCTAGAGAGAAGCAATATTTTAGACATACATAAATATAAATATGTGTGTGTACATATACATATTAAGTCAAATAATTCAAGTTGTATTTTACCTTCAACTTCTTTGTCTTTAAGTAACATATCATTCATGATAGTAACACAGGACAACTCTATTTTTAGCAGTTCATTAAGTGGCCATCCCATAAATTATTTAGCTAACTTGTTGTGTTTTTTTTTCTGATAAAATCCTTGTGCTGATTTACACACACGTTTGAAACATGCAGTAATTTAGATTCATCTCTTTCCTCTTCCTCAATGGTCCTACGTGTCCACCCAAACACCAGGTCTTTGGCCCTCCCCAGATGATAGGAATGGGGGCATAAATTGCTGTTCTTAATTCAAGAGTCAGTGAGCAGTTGGTTTGGAGAGTGGCTGGGATCTGAGGATATGAGGAGTAACGAATTACCAAACATTATATATATGCATGTGTTTAAAGATTATTTTAGTGAGATTTATTATCAATATATTTAGTTTAATACGGAATTGCATAGTATCGTGAAAAGAGCATGTCCACTGGATTCAGGCCATGCTAGGTTTACATATTGTCTCTACCCATTTTCTAATTATGCATATATCCTCATTTAAGTTAGTTCATCTTGGGTTCAGTTATTTCATCTATAAAATAGGAATAGCTACCTTGATTGTCTTAAATGCCTACCAAGTGGCTGGCAGAACAAGATGCACAATCAATGGCGGCTGTTTTTAGCTATTACTACAAAGATTATCTTTAGTCACTGCCTATTACATTGACATAATAGTCATTGCAAATCTGTCAGCTTTAGAAACCGAATGCAAAGAGTTATCTTATTCTGATGATGGTGGTTTCTTGGCAGCATAATCGATTGAGGCATAGTCTTAATCACTCTGGTTCATAAACACCAATAATTATTTTAAAGTAATAACAATAATACTATAATGATAGACAGCACTTGCTATTACCAATCATTGTTCTCAGAGATTTGCATATATTATTCTGTTTATTTTTTCCAATCATCTTTAGAATTATATGCTATTACTATCCCCATTTTAAAGAAACAGAGGCACTGGTAAGTTAGATAACTTAGGTGAGTATTACACAGGCAGAGAGATGTTGTGAAAACAGAATATGAACTGGAAATGAGTTTTCAGATTCTATCCATTTAACCATGCTGTACTGATACTATGTCATCCTGTGACAGAACTATGCATTCAGGACATGGAACGTCCATCATATTTTAAATATGATAATATTTAATAATAATATGAATATTGCATATGAAATAAAATATTGTACATTTATTAGAATGAATGTTTATGGCTCTCCCTCCCATTCCTTTATTAAAGTCCTGACCCCTAGGTTAGGGAGACTATTAGGTCATAAGGATGGTAAATGGGATTAATGTCTTTATAAAAGTGACCCCAGAAAGCTTCCTCAGCCCTTTCACTGGGTGAGGACACAGTGAAAAGACAGCCATTTATGCGCAAGGGAGAGGGGCCTCACCACACTCTAAATATGCTGGTGGCTTGATCTTGGAATTTTCAGCCTCCAGAACTATGAGAAATAAATTTTGGTTGGTTATAAGCCACCCAGTCTATGGTGTTCTGGTACAGCAGCCTAAACAGACAAAGACAATATGAGTACATGTGTGCATTTAAGTACATGTGTGTGCGTGTGTATGTGGAGTCTTTGCAGTCTGATATTAAATGAGCTTGACTTCCAAGATCATTGAGTAATGGAGAAAAGAACCTCAAAGCCTGATAGTGATGTAGGTGATGTTTACTCAAAATTAAAAGTCCAAAGTTAACTTATCACAAATGAATAATAAATAGAAAGAAATTGCCTAAAAAACAACAATCCTGGGCATAGGAATCATAAAACAGCTTTTGGATATGTCAAATTAAGAAAACCAAATAACTCTTCTTTGCCCTCAAAGGTCATTTTATTCACCCCAAATTATAAAGGTAAAGACTATGACTTATTTGAAGTATCTTCCAAGCTTTTCTGCTGGTTGCTGATTTAACTTTATAGCAAAATGTGTTTTACCTGTACAGAAAGGGTGAAAGGCAAGTTCAAGACGATTATAAACAAGAAAGACGCTAATAATCCCAATTTTAATTGGATGTAGGAGTTTTGTGCAAAGTATGAAGATCATACAAACTCCTCTTTTTACTTGTCCTGATAAAAATGAGATGTTTTCAAAAAATAAAATATGTTATTATGACTCATGGAGGAGTTTTTGTTCCACTAACATCCCTCAAATGAAGAGATCTAAAATACATATCTACATTTTCCAAGATTTAGTCTCTATTTGGTGGAAACTTTTATTTCTTTGATATTTCTGCTCTTTCTAATGGCAGAGAACTCTTGGTAACCATTTCCAAGTTTTGTCAGATGTTTTTAGGAGGAACCAGCAAGTACTTGTGCTTAAACTCATCTTTATTTATGAAAGAATAGAATGTGCTCATTTATTACTGACCATGACAGCACTAAAAGCAAAGAGATCATAGCTTAAAGTATTGCTCCAAAATCAAAATATTTCACCAAATAAGAAGAAACATCTATTTAGAAAAGTAAAAACAAAATGACTCTATGCATTGCTTCATTTTATTGCTTAGCTAAAATATGTTCTCTGTCTCATATTTTTCTTCTTTCCCTTCTTCCCTCCCCCTTCCTTCCTTCTTCTTCCCTCCCTCCTCCTTTCTCCCTCCCTTCTCCCTCCCTTCTCCCTCCCTCCTCTCTTCTCCCTCCCTTCTCCCTCCCTCCTCCCTTCTCCCTCCCTCCTCTCTTCTCCCTCCCTTCTCCCTCCCTTCTCCCTTCTCCCTCCCTCCTCCCTTCTCCCTCCCTCCTCCCTTCTCCCTCCCTTCTCCCTCCCTTCTCCCTCCCTTCTCCCTTCCCCCTCCCTCCTCCCTTCTCCCTCCCTTCTCCCTCCCTTCTCCCTTCTCCCTCCCTTCTCCCTTCTCCCTCCCTTCTCCCTTCTCCCTCCCTTCTCCCTCCCTTCTCCCTTCTCCCTCCCTTCTCCCTCCCTTCTCCCTTCCCCCTCCCTCCTCCCTTCTCTCTCCCTTCTCCCTCCTCCCTCCCTTTCTCCCTTTTCTCTCCTTTTTTTCCTTCCTCCTTCCTCCCTTCCTTCTTTCCTTTCTCTCTGTCTCTCCTCATTAACAATGTAAAATCATTTTTAGCTTAGCGGTCATACAAAAACAGGTTAAGGGTTTGGTTTGATCTATGTAAAACAGTTTAACAATTCTTTAATTTAAGAGTCTAAATCAAGAGACAATTGTCATTACTAGTTTTCTTAATCTTAGATAAGTTTTTATGTGAACAATTTTACTATATCAAACCTCTCCAGTGAATATTTTCTAATCTGGTACTGTGTCTCTAGTTTAAAATAAAATGGAAAGAGAGCAACCATTTACCAGCATTCTTTCCAGCGTCACTTCTTTCTTGAGCTGGTCAACTTCCATCTTCAATTTGTCCTTTTCTGTGAGGTCTTCAATATTGATTACTGGCATCTTTTCGCCTGCTGAAAAGGTAGAAAGTTAGTCTATGCACCTGAATTGTTGGACTTTCTTCAAGTTGGGCTTAGCCACCATTTCCATTAGCTCTTAACTTACTAAGTAAACTGTTGTTTGTTCTATTTTAAATTTCTCACAATAGCCAGTTTCTCATGAGCTCTCCCTCTGAACAATTCCAGCACTGCCCACTAGCCTTGGGATTTTAAAGCTTCTGTGTAATCGTCACTAATATGATTAAATCAAGCACTGGACTTGAAACACCTGTTAGTAGGTTTGTGGGAAGAGGTCAGTTGAGTCAGTATGTAATCTAAAATAAATACTTCAAGCTCCTCCCTTCCCCCGATCTTTTGCCGAGAGTAAAATTTCGTGTTTCCAGTCCTCATCTTTGGTTCCAAAGCCCTCCACCATATAATTTATGCCGTGTAACTGAGAGTCCTTTGAAGGACTGCCCATTAATCCTCTAAATTGCTAGAGTATTTAATCTGGTATTAAAAAGGAGTCATATAAAAAGTATCTTTATAAATTCATTATAAATTTGGATTAAAATAAAAACCTGTGAAATGGAGAAATGGTAAACAAATAATACTTTTAATCAGAAAATAAACTATTATAATATAGTACTTAAAAATGTTTCTCCAAACAATACCTGGAAATCGTATGTAACTGTCACAATGAACTGGGTAACAATGATGAGCAAAGATAGCAGGTTGAAGAGGGCAGAGTGAGTCTCATCCACAGATCTGCTTTCTCCTGATCTCTCAGCAATCCTTCGCCCCCTCAATTAGATCAGTGAGTAGAAAGGAAGATGTCTTAGAAGTTGACTCCCATGAAATTGTTTTTGTAGTCTCTTTTTTTGTCCCTTTAGTCCAAGTTTTATAATGAAGTATTTTTGTAAAAGTGGACATATTCAGAGCATATGCTATTTCAAAGAACAACATAAACAATGCTATAATGGTAATGTGCATATCTATCAGCCATTGAGCTATCTCCTTGTGTTTATAAGGTATTTTCATTTCTAAAACATTGGAGGAAATATTTTCCTTCTCAGTCTTATAATATCCTGTTCTCTGGGAATAAGGTCATTTAAGACATTTTTAGGATAAATGCCTGCATAGGTTAGCACAGAAGTGGAAAAGAACGCTTTGATGGTACCCAAGCCCAGCGTTTCCTATGCTTTTGATTTTTCTCCATTCTGTTCTTAATTTTAAGAAACACTAAAAAGCTTCTTTCTTCTCATATAATAATTATTTGGTATTTGATAGCCCGTTCTAGTTTTTATCTTCACTGTCCTTCTCATCCCTTCAGACGACCTATAAAACTTCATAAGTATTTCTACTGACCGTTTCTACCAGTTGACAATATTCTTTACATACATTTTTAACTTTGGAAAGCTTTTCCTTCCTTTGGGTAATGGTTCTGATATTCAGTGTGTGTAAGAATCACTTCAGGGAACTTGTTAAAATCTAAGCCCAAGCTTAGAGATTTTGATTTAGTATATCTGAAGTAGGGTCTGGAATTTTTTTTTTTTCTCTATTTCAGGAAGCCCTACTATGTTATTTCCAATAAAATAATCATTCACTGTACTTGCTACCTGTGTGGCCTTGACCAAGTTACCCAATCTGTATGTGCCTCAGTTTACTGGAAAACAGGAGGAATGACACTACCTACCTTGTTGATTTGCTGAGAAGATTGGAGGGGGGGTGATTTAAGTAAGGACTATAACCATGTAGCATGGAGCAAGGACTCGTTCTATTCCCACTGGACCTCTAGACTTCCAGACTGTGCTTTCTTATATGGTACTTGCTGGGAGGTAATCTCATAGGTACTCTGAAGGGTATCACATGTATGTGATTTGGCTTCTGTACAAGGCTTAGCAGGGGCTGTTGTTGCCCTGCTCATGTCAGGGTAAGGTACCCATCTCGCAGCAGCTGTGAGTGTTAACTGTCAAGGGCAAACCTGCTCACAAGTTTGGCTGATGGGAACCACTTCGCCTGGTGAATGCTCAGGAGATTATGCCTCCATTTTGTCCCTGAGGTTGCCCTGTAGCAAATGGCTGGCTTATGTGGGATCTTAAAAGCCTACCTCCTTGATTCGGGGCTGAAAAACTCTTTTGTTTGTTTAGCCAGCCTACTTCTCAGTAATTTCAAACTCTAAGGTTCAAACAACCCTCCTGCCTCAGTAGCTGGGATTACAGACACCCACAACTACGCCTGCCTAATTTTTCTATTTTCAGTAGAGATGGGTTCTCATTCTTGCTCAGGCTAGTCTAGAACTCCTAACTCAAGGGATCCTTCCACCTTGTTCTCCCAGAGTGCTATGATTATAGGTATGAGCCATCATGCTGGTCTTGAAAATTTTGTTCTAATTGAGAAGTTCCTGAGATCCCCATGGGTTTAAGATGAAACTAGACTTGTGAAACCACTTTTGACTAACTTCTCTTCCTGTCCCATCCTGCTTTCCTTACTCCAGAATTTTCTCCAGAGAGCTTTCCCTTAATAAATTACTTGGACAAGAATCCTTATCTTAGGCTGTGCTTCTAAGAAACCCAGCCTAAGACACAGTGGAATATTTGGGCCTTTACGGGAGAGGTTGTACCTTTCATAACTTTCAAGTTCTCATTACTGTCATTCAATATTTTTTTTAGTATATAGAAGACAATCAGGAAGTATTGATAAAGCCAATTAAACTATTTCATAAATATTCACCTAGATGTAGAAAAACATACAAATCATCTAACTTCATATTGTTAAATGATTACTCAGCTTTAAAATACTACCATTCACCATGCTTAATAATATTTGACATTAAAAACACTTTGTTTAGTAGAAGTATTTTTTTTTTTTAGAAGATTCAAGAACGCTTGTTAAATTTGATTACACAGATCTTGTATGGAAAAAATTCAAACAGTGTAGTTCAAAGTTTTTGCTTCAAAAAATATTTTTGCACTTCTCTCAAGAACACAAAAATGGACAGTGTTCAAGTTTGACAATGAAGTTTGCAAACTTATCCTAGAAAAAGTGCTATATGCCTCATAGCTGTATATCACTATGGTTGCCTTTGAAGTAGTCCTCTTGGCCATTCTCTCTCTCTGCTACTCTTCTGTAAACTAGTGTATAGCTGTAGATTTGGTTTTGCATACCCTAGAATTACATAGAAAGTCCAGAGTTGATGACTATGACACCAAATCTTCCCCTGCCCCTCATTATTCTAAGCCTTCAGTTTTGTCATCTCTCCATGAAATGTCTTTAGAGGGGCCCCTCCCCACTTTCAGTCAAAATATAAAGGGACGACTTATGACCCATAGGTAAGCAAGCAAGCTAAGGAAAACAAACCCCAGGTAAGAAGGGATGTGTGTTACCTCTTCTTCCATCCTGCACTGCCATTCATGGATCTAAAGTCCAAAAAATAAAGGGGGAAGGAAGTATCTTAGAGGTATACCTGGTCCACAAATAGGTGGCTTTCAATGGGGGTAATACTGCTCCCCTAGGAGCCACTTTGACTAGGTTGTTTATTATGGTTTTCCATAGTTTTTGTGGGTGCGGATGAGGATATCTTGAGATATCTTTCACGTTAGATATCTTTCGTTTCCCAGGACTCTGCTGAATTCCATGAACCATGCCAAGTGTAGCATAACTGCCAAACACCTTGTCAGACATTCACACAGACAAAAGCTATTTATTTGAACTTTGAACCTTGCTTCATTTGACATGTAAATATGAAATATTTTTTATATTTGATTTATTATATCTCACATAATGGTTTTTAGATACACTGAATTTTACAATTAAGCAAATCCTTTATAAATAAAGGGAAGATCCTACATAAAGAATTTTTTATGCTTTTTTTGGTCTATATTCTTAGCTGCCATGTCCCTGATGAGTCTACACACAAAAAGCATCTGACCACTCCATTATGTTCAGTGATAATGAAGATTTTCATATCATATTTTCATCTTTATTCGTTATTTGCTGCTTTTTTGTATTCTATAAAAAGTAATTAGGCACCATACTGATGATTTTAAATAAGCCTCTATGAGATTTGATATTTCTTATACAAAAAGGATTCTAGGTTAGTTGGAAAGCATGGTCATAGAGCCGCAGACGGGGAGTGGGAACCCATATTGCATTGAGTTTCTCAGTCTTACATACCAAGGTAAATTTTTGTTAGCCAAATACAGCCAATAATGATGAAATGATTAAAGAATTATTAAGGAGTAGCTACACATTGGGAAGCAGGAGTTAAAAATAGCATAGTGTGTGAGGCAATTTATGTTCCAAATCCATTTATTATGCTTACATATATCTCATCATGTTATAAATTCTGAATAAGCAAAGGTTACATGCAATATAAGCAAGTCATGGGGGGTCACAGAGAGGTGGGAACTTTCTTAAATAGAGAATGTTTTAGTGATTTCTTAAACACTTTGGGAGAATAGAACTTGTTAGTGTTGTTTGAGTGCCTCTTGATGTCTTTTGGCATTTCCATCCAATTTCTTATAAGTTTTTTTTAGAATTAAAATGAATTACTCTATGGTTCAAAGTCTGCTTGCTTTCTGTTTGTTTTACAGACTGATTAACATAAGTGTGTTTTGAAGTTGGAACATGTGATATAAATAAAATATTTAACTTATGTAAGTT
This sequence comes from Galagoides demidoff, assembly GCA_963574575.1. NCBI lineage: Eukaryota > Metazoa > Chordata > Mammalia > Primates > Galagidae > Galagoides > Galagoides demidoff. The sequence goes on along the minus strand of CAUYQV010198476.1, from coordinate 43,952 downwards.
TAGATTAAGGAGAGATTATTCAAATTATTGCTAAAAAGTCCTTTGCTTTATGCAAAGGATTAATCATAGATTCTTTACTATATAAATGTTGCCAGCACACTTTCAATATTATAGTAGAACCTCCGTAGTTGACCACCTACCTACGGTGACCACCTCCATATGTTGACCAGTTTGTTACAGTCCGTTAGGTGGTCAACTAACAGAGGTTCTACCATATTTGATTTATAAACAAGTAGTTTGACACAATTTATTCAGAAACAAATCCACTATATGCACCATAAACTTGTAATCAAATGGATGTATACTTACTTATTCTATACTAGTTTTTATTCATCCTGAATTCTTCTTGAAGCTACAAAAAGATAACAGTCATCCATCCAACAAATATTTACCAAATGCCTATTTTGTGCCCGATACGATTGTAGATTCTTGAGGGGAGAGCAGAGAAAAAAAACATACATTAAAAAAAATTGCCTTCAAGGCACTTACATTCTAGTGAAGAAGACAGATACTAATGAAAAAGTAAAAGATACTGTATTTTAATTGGAATAAGTGCTAAGGAGAAAAATAAATCAGGAAAGGATCAAAATATGAAGTGTGAGAAATGTTTTCATTATAGAGAGACCGGACAAGACGTTCCCAGCTACAACCACGACATGCTGTGGAGACCTGAGGGAAATGAGGAAGTGGGCTATGGAGGTATCTGAGAAGATTATTTCAGGGAACAGCAGTGCAAGGGCACAGTGGGCCGGTATGAATATGAGCAGCCCGGTGAACATGGGGGAGGAGTGGTATAGGAAGTCAGTGACCATACAGAATGTATAGCCATTGTGATGACCTCTGCTTTACTCTGAGTAATGTGTGAACGCTGAGGGGTCTGAAAATAAAGTGAAATCATCTGTCATATATTTTAGTAGAATCAGTCTGACAGCTATTTGGAGGCAAGTGTGAGAATAGGAAAAAGACGATGGCAGTCAAGGTGAGACAGGATGGTGGCTCAGACCAGGGTGATAGGAGTGGAAGTAGGGACAGTGGTGAGATGCTAAAAGTATATTGAAAGTAAAGACAACAGGATGTGCTGAGGGATCAGGAGAGCGTGAAAGTAATATTTTTCATAAATTTAGATGGAAAAGGGAGCAATAAAATGGAGGCGTGATAGGAGAGAGACATGTTCAAATATGAACTTTAAGTTTGGGTTGGAAAAATGTCAGCGATAGAGCTCTGCGGATGAAAACTACTAAAACCTGGGGGGTGGGGAGAGTGCCAAAGAGTAAAAGAGGGGCAGACTTGATGCTGGAGAAGAGTGAAGCCCTTGAGGAAGCAAGAGAGTAAAGCACCCCAGGAAGAAACCAAGGGGTTGGTCTATCACTTCCATCATAAGAGAAAAGAGCACTAAGGGCATGTGACATTCAGTTGACCAACAGGAACAATTCCCCCTTCCCTGGCTGGTTCAGCATATGTAGTCAAGGCTAGTGCACTCAATTCTCTTCTAATACAGACCTTAAAGTTCCACTCAGTTTTTTACCTCAGTTGACTTAACAGTCCATTAAAAATAAATATATATGCTGAAAGACCTTAGGAGAAGTACATTCTTTTCAAACTGAGGTACTGCTTTTGCCTGCCCCAAATAGCAGGTTGTCCCTGCTGTGTGATTTAAGATACAAAAGCCTTTTCACATAAAGCTAGAACAAATGAACATTTGAGGGCATACAGTACTTTAGTAATTATTGTGTAAGTAGCATGAGATTTTGGGTTATATTATAAAAAGGCAATATTTTTGCAAGAAAAGGTGTCTTTCCATTTGAAAGGTCAAGGTCCATTATGTTCTGCTAAATATAGCCCAGAAAATGAGGACTTTAGTGATTAACTCTCTCAATCCTCTAATCTGATTATTAACTTTGGCAGCTGTTCTTCTTAGAGCATTATGGCAACGTATTTAAATTTTAGCTATCTATTTGCTCTATGAGTTAATTATGAACTTTATATTTGCAAAAAAGAGGAATCTGAGACAGAGCCGCTCAGGTGCTGAAGCAGGGGTCATGAGCTCAGTTACATGTAACAAGTTTGATTTCCGCCTCTGTTAGTAGAGAAGAAGAAAATGTGTATATAGTCAGTGAAACCAGGGGATCAGGGTTTAGAGGGCCTGTGTTAGCCATATAGCTTTTGGAAAGTCATATAGCTAAAGCTGCAGTTTTCACATTGCAGAATGGGAAGAACAAAGCATCAGCTTGATTGGGTATTGTGGGGTTTCAAAGAGCTAATGAATTCAGTGCAAACTCTCAGAAAATGGGGGCACCATTAGTATTGATATGGCTGTGGAGATTCCCACGTGACATACAGGAATTAGGGGGCAACTTATTTTTCTTTGCTCATTCTTGACATGCCAGTAGCTTGGTAACCTGTGATAGAAGTATGAGTAGGTGGTGAGGTTTCACTGTGCTGGGAAGTCTTAAATAAAACAGTCCAAAATCAGTCCCAACCTCTTTGATTCCATATACAGTTAAAGATGCAGTGACCTGAATAAGAGAAGAAGGTGGTCTGCATCTTGAGGAAGGCAGGATGGCAGTTGAAGGAATATATGAAGACAGATAATAAAGGTTGTGAATGCATCCTAGAAAAAGTGATACCTACCTCATTGCTGAATATCAATATAGTAATATTCTAAGTACTCCCCTTGGGTAGCTATGCACTGATGCCTAGTCTACCCTTCGATGCTCTTTTTCTAGGATAAGTTCATGAACTTAATTGTCAGACTTTGTATAATGACAGCTCTGATGACGATTCCGCAAAGAGTTCTAATATTGCTTTGAAGGGTGGACTAGGCACTGGCATCCATGCATAGCTTCCCAAGAGGAGTTCTTTGAAGGTGACCATGGTGATATTCAGCAATGAGGTATGTAGCACTTTTTCTAGGATGAGTTTGAGAACTTAATTGTCAGGCCTCATATATCCAGGCAATAGAGAAAGAGATTTCTGAGATTCTATGTCTCTGCAGAAGGCAATGCTTTGGTAGAGCAATAGCATAGAACAACCAACCAAACAAATAGCTGATGTAGGAATGAGGCTCTGTGTCCCATAGGCATAAGAACAGTGGTTCTCAACCTTCCTAATGCCTACTAATGCTGTGACCGTTTAATACAGTCCCTTATGTTGTGGTGACTCCTAACCATAAAATTATTTTAGTTGCTACTTCATAACTGTAATTTTGCTACTGTTATGAATCATAATAAACTCTGTCTCAAAATAAAAACCCTTTGTTCTTAAAAAAAAATCATAATGTAAATATCTGATATGCAGGATGTATTTTCATTGTTACAAAGGGGTCGCAACCCACAGGTTGAGAACTGCTGGTATAGAAGGTAGGATGTGTGATGTTTGCAAGGATTGAATTTTATTTTAAATTGAGCTTTGCTTACATTTTATTTACTTCCTCCTCTATGAGATGAGACCATAAAACCTGGTACATATTTTTGATATTTTACTAAGAACACTATTGCAACTGGGTTATAATTTTTTTATCTGTCTTTTATTCTCATTATTCTATGAGATTCAAGGTGTTTATTCATCATTGTCTAGCACAAAATTTGTCACCTTTTAAACATCTCATCAATTTACTTTTTAAATAGGTGAATAGAAAAATGATCACAGTAAAAGACACATTATATACCCGCATTAATTTTTTCTTTCTAGTGGAAGCAGGAGAATAGAGTTTGTCCCCTCTTTCCTTTTTTAAATTTATTTTATTTTATTGTTGGAGATTCATTGAGGGTAAATGAGCCAAGTTATACTGCTAGTGTTTGCTGGGTGAAGTTCCTCTATTAATAGCATCCTGACAGCAAGAGGTGTGTTGTGGAGAGCTGACTGCAAGGTGGCAGGGCCTCCACAGCCTGGGGAACATTCAGGGAATGAACCCCCAACTGCTTGTCCTTCTTTCACAAAACAACCATATTCTTTTCTTCATGCTCCCTTTGCCAGAAGCTCTTTCTTTGTCTAGTTAATGTTTAAGAACTATGCAGAGATCCTTGTGTTCTTTCCCCTCTTACTTCTTACCACATGTTAACGAAGTTGAGTAGAAACCATTAACAAGATGATTTGTCTTTATTAAAGTCATTTACATTTTACAGTTAAAACTGTAACACACCAAAGATATGTCTTTTGTCAATGCTACTTTCCCATATTGTCTATGCTACTTCCCCATAGACAACCCTGTACAGATAATGTAAAATAAAGCTGATTTTGTGCTTTGGTGCTGGCTGCAGTCATCAGCTCAGTCAGACCTCCCGATCCCATCTTCCATCTCTGCATCTTCTCTTGTGCTGTATTTTTCTCAGTCCCCACCAATTCCACCCTGATTCACTCCCCTTCCCCACGCTGGTTCTTGATAGTGTGTCACTCACCATGGCCACACAGCCCCTCCTTCCTTCTCTTCCCTCCCCCACTTCATTCTCCTTCCCCCACCAAGTACTAGCATCAATTGTCCTCATATCAGAATTGAGTATATAGGATTCTTGCTTCTCCATTCTTGTGATGCTTTACTAAGAAGAATGTGTTTCAACTCCATCCAAATTAATACAAAAGACATAAAGTCACCATCCTTTTCATGTGGCTTATATGTAACACTGTCAAATGCACTCTATGTCTGATAGAAAGTGCATTAGAGCAAATGTTTTCTGTATGGTACAGCTAGCTAGAAAAATGCCTAATTGCTGAAGGAGTTGCTTAAATTTTAGCAAAACCCTCATGACCATTTATCTCTCAGAAGTGATTAACTGCCTTCCTTAGCAGATGTGTAAACTCCTTGTTAGTGCCAGCTGGACTCACTTCAGGTTTTATTTTGACAGGGCTTAAACTAACAGGCAGTAAGAACTGTCTTTGTTTATTAAGGAGTTATCAGTGTAATACCTTAAATGACTGTGTTTATATAATGCATATCCCCAAATCATTGGGCTAAATGAATTCTTGTCATTCACTCCTTCACTAAACATGCCACCTCTCTGCAAAGTGTCTGACAGAGAGGAAGACCATCTGCCTCAGTCCTTTCTTTAAATTCTTGGTCATCTACCAAGTCTTTGGGGCTCTCAGAGGACAGGACAATGATTCTCAAGGTGTGGGAATGCTAGGGGCTAGTATGTTTGAAAGAAATTTATACCCATTTGTTGTGGAGCCAAGCAAGTATGAGAAAGAAAGATTGACACATGCAGAAGGGTTCTTGGACTCACTGTAGCATTTGTGCTTCTCAATTCTGGAATTTTGTGTTCTGCTCTGAGGTCTTGGTATGAGAGAGTATAGGCTCGGCTGTGGTAGGAAGAACACAGGACTGAGAACTGAGGATTTCTTCTCAGTTCCCAGTTGGGTAGTCTCTGACAACCATCATGGTAAGTAAACATAACCAGGCATTTTATCTTTCTAGGTCTCAGGTCACACCTCTGTAAAATGAATATACTTAACAGTTCCATTCAATATTCAAATTATAAGAATTCCATGACTTGTTTTACAGAACTTTAAACTATTTGAGACTCAGCTGTATAGCAATGGCAAATCAATCTGGATGACTGTTTTGTTTTTCCCAGTTGCTTCCAGCCTTGTACTTCCTGTTGACCTTGGAGAAAGGAATTATTTTCCTTAGCTTTGTGGTAATCTTTTGGCCCATATACTGGTTTAAGGAGATAAAAGTACTATGACACCCCTCTGAAGGCTGGTCACTTTGCTCCTCCTGCCAGAATGCTCTAAGTATAAATTCAGCAATGTTAAAGTAGTTCCCAGGAAATGTTGATTCCCCTGTAACAGAAGATATCTTTTCCATGGATATAAAAACATGGATATAAAACCTCAAGTGTTCTTTAATTAAGAGGAATAATTTTTTTTCTGGCTTGACAATATCTCATTTATTTAACTCTCCCTCCTCTGTCCGTGGTTACAGATGTGTAAGACAAGGAAACTATAATGTTTTCAGAGCCCTTCTCTGAGCACTTATTCCAGTCTATGTAGACTACATTACAAAAAGGTAAGAGGTCCATTTGTGCCCCCACAGCAGCCCTGAATGGACTGAGTATTCTGCTCTGGCTGAGAGCACCCTGAAGCTAAGCTCATTCCTTTGAAAGAGACACCACAAAATGCTGTCAGATTGATGTGACACCTTCCTGTGCAGAGAGGTCACCTCTGTGCCCAGCCAAAGAGAAGAGCTGATGGGAGCAAGACCACAGGTTTCAGTCCTACAAGGGCAGTTCATGTTGCTCTGTTCCTTGATGTGAGTTTATGCTCTTATCAAAATCTTATGTCAAGGCTCTCAATGCAGACTGGGATATGGGATGATCTGGATAGATTCTGTGCTATCATGGAGGACCTGAAATAATTCCTTTGAGAGCATAGGTACTTTCATTTAATCTTTATAGCACATCTGTGAGGTAGAGTTATTATGTCTGTTAGAGAAGAAACTGAGGTTGAGCCAGTTTTAAGTAACTTGTAAAGTAGTGAAGAACAAAACAAAGGTCGGTCTTCCCTGACTCCCAAGTCTATTTCCCCATCATAGCATGCAATCCCCCTAAATGTTTGCCCTGTTTTAAAAGGTTTATTTTTTTTTTTATTGTTGGGGATTCATTAAGGGTACAAAGAACTAGGTTACAGTGATAGCATTTGTTAGGTAAAGTCCCTCTTATAACTGTGTCCCATCCCCAAGAGTTGTGTCATACCTCATGACCCCCACTCCCTCCCTCCATCTCTCTCCTTGCAGCCCCCACCAGGTACTAGGTCATTAATTGTCCTCATATTAGAATTGAGTGCATAGGATTCATGCTTCTCCATTCTTGTGATGCTTTACTAAGAATAATGTGTTCCACTTCCATCCAGGTTGATACAAAAGATGTAAAGTCTCCATCTTTTTAATGGCTGAATAGTCTTCCATGGTATATATATACCACAGCTTGTTAATCCATTCCTGGGTTGGTGGGCATTTAGGCTGTTTTCCACACTTTGGTGATTGTTAATTGAGCTGTGATAAACACTCTAGTGCAAATGTCCTTATGATAAAAGGATTTTTTTTTCTTTCTGGATAGATGCTCAGTAATGGGATTGCAGCACCAAATGGGAGGTCTAGTTTGAGTTCTTTGAGGGTTTCCCTTCCAAAAAGACTGTATTAGTTTGCAGTCCTACCAGCAATGTAAAAGTGTTTCCTTCTCTCCATATCCACCCTGGCATCTACAGTTTTGAGATTCTGTGATGTGGAAAATTCTTATTGCAGTTAGGTGATATCTCAGGGAGGTTCATCTTTTTATATGAGCCAAAGATGATCAAAGAGCATTCATTAGTTGAGAACAGAGAAATGAAAGTCGTCAATGCTGAATGGCAGCTGTGAGTCAGAATCATCCATCCTTGAATTTTACCTCAGTCCAGTTTCGAGGTATATTTAATCATTTCCAGGAGTATCAGAATAGGTGAGTAAATATTAAGTTAACTTTTTTCCTGAACATAATCGTGGCTAAATGTTTAGTAAAATTTCCCTTCCCTAATATTTGGAATGAATTGGGTCTAATCTGATTCGACTCTGAATATGTCAGTCAGCTCACACTGGCTCTGGCTTCAATACACTGATCATACACATCTCTTTCCAAATTGGTATTCAGATTCTGTGGTTCAGCTCGAAATCAACCTTAGTGAGAAGATTTATGCCATGGACATAAGTAAACTATGCAAACTTTCACCCTTCCACTTTTTTCCCCTTCCTGCATAACTGGTAGTTAAACATTTACCCTTATATCTCTGACTTTCAGTCTTAATCACAGATATCTGGTAATTTAAGCTGATGGCATTTCCAAATCGGGATACTTTTCCCAGGAATATGATTCTATGGTATGACATCAGGATGACGGAGAACTAGCACCAGGGATACAACCTGCAAACTACCGCAGACTCTTAACCCAATCCCAGCAGTGTCCTGTACTTTTCAGGGCTTCCCAGGAACTTGGGAAAGAACGTCTGTAAATTCCCCTCAGTATGATCAGAAGTCAAGAATAATTATTTACTAGAGACCGTTGAATACAAGAGGAAAAGGGGAGGAAGGGAAGGTGCATTTATCAAAATAATACATTAAAATGTTCTTCAAAATATCTTTAATATTTCACGTAAAGTTACAGTGTAATTTTTTTCATATAAAAATAAAAAGTGGGTCACAGGCTAATATGTCAAAGGAACAATGGACTTTAATAGCTGTACTGACGTTAGGAAATACATGGGAAGGGGCCCGTCTGGTCGAAGTCTCCCAGCCCCGACAGCCCCCTCCCTGGACTTCCATACATCGGTATGACCTCCATGCATGCCTGGTGGGGGTGTACAATAGTGCAATCATTTTGGGTAATTGTTGGCAGTTTCTAATATTTCTAAGTGTCTTATCCACAGTAATAAAAATTGCACGTGCACACTAAGCAACTTTATTCATAACAACCCCTAACTAGAAAAAGCCCAACTGTCCGGGAATAGGCCCTTCACGTCGTATTCAGGTTAGAATGTTACACAGGGAATAGAAGGAGCAAACTATCAACACGCGACACCCCAGACTTATCTCAAAACAGTGGCTTTGAGAAAGAAGTACTCTACAGAGCACCCCCTATGATTCCACGCATGGGAGAATGGAGGACGAATCCGGAGTGAGAGAGCGGAGAAGAGCGGCCGCCCCGGGTCTGAGGACGACGAGATTGACTCGGGAAAGGGGCTGAGGATCTTTCTGTGGTGATGGGAATGTTCTAATTCCTGATGGGAGTGGGGGTTACACAGTTGTCAAAATTCATTACTCTGTGCACCTCAGATACGTTATGAACCTTTTGTTAAATGTAGATTAGAACTCGATTGACACATCTAATCTAAAGGGTCTGTGGCCATGAAGCTGGCTCCTCTCCCACCCACGACTGCCCCACTTTCTCTGGGCCCTGGAGATGGGCGCGCTCCTCGCGTCCCAGACGTGCAGTCGGGTTTCTTCACCGCTCAGTCCTGCCGGTCACTTCCCTCCAGCTTGCCGATTTCCCATCACTGACTCTCAGGCTCTCTCTGGGCACCCCGCCGGGCCGCAGGAGAAAGTTTGGGAGGCCAGCTCAACTTTTCAACTTGGTGGGGAATTCCTCTCGCGCGGCACAGCTTGCAGCGCAGGGGCGGCGGGGTCGCAGCCTCTGCTGTGAATCACTGGCCCCTGCAGGCTCCGCCCCGGCCAGGGTCGGCGGGACGCGCACCCCACTTAAAGCCAGGACTCAGCGCGCCAGCGCCCAGGCAGCCCCAGGGCAGGACACCGTGCACCGTCCTACAGCCCAGCTCATCCTCGGGACGCCTGGCCTCGCGGGCCGCTCCTCCCGGCACCATGGACTCTGCTCAGCCCCTGGGGCTGTTGCTCCTGCAGCTGCTCCTGATCCAAGCCGCTTGGGCGCTCACAGGTAACCGGCCTGTCCGGGAGCCCTTCTTCCCGCCAGGCCACCAGCTCCTTGCACCCGTTCGCTCCGCTCAGATTTCCCCAGGCTCCGGGCACGAGCCCTGCTGAGCCGCGGGGCAAGGGACTCGGGCCCAAGTCTGCACTTTCTCTGTCTGCAGGGACCCCTCGGCTAGAGAGCGTCGGGTGCAGAACTCCCGGGCATGCCTGCTCCCCCTAGACGGGTCTGAACTCTTATATCTCCTCTTTCTCTTTCTGCGGGTCCTGTAGGAAATAACGCAGAGGTCTGCCTCCTGCCCCTGGACGAAGGGCCCTGCCGGGCCCAAATTCCCAGTTACTACTACGACAGGTACACGCAGAGATGCCGCCAGTTCATGTACGGGGGTTGCGACGGCAACGCCAACAATTTCGAAACCTGGGAGGCTTGTGATGAAGCTTGCTGGAGGATACAGAGTGAGTGCTCGCAGGCAAGCCGCTTCTTGCTCGGGAGGCTGGTGGCAACGCAGCTGGCTTTCCAGATCTGGCTTTCTGAAGTTTTAGCCTGAATTTTCTCAAGTATTAAGCATGGCCCAAGGATTTCAATTTCTCTCGAGTGATCAGAAGATCACAACCACTAACACATTTCCTCCCTCTCACTTGAGTGCCTGTGTGGATGCGTGGGAATTTCTGTTGCTTAAAGTATAATAAATGCAAGGGAGAGTATATTAAATGCAACATACACATTTCTCTGTATTTATCATTAGTCCCAAACCTATAGCTTGAAGACCTCGTTTTCTTCTGTCAAGTATCAATATGAAATACTTTTTAGTGTATTTTATTATTAAAGTGTGATTTAGCTAATTATATAACTTTACTTTTGTCCCCTGATATCCAAACTTGTCTCAGGTTTAGAAATACGGTGGAGAGTCACAATCCTGTGTTCTGTTTTACTTTATTTTATAGTTTTTTTGTTCTGTCTTTAAGACCTGTAACAGTACATGGAACTTTGCCAGGCAAGGAATAAAGCCAGAGGGAATGTGAATAAGCTTTGACTAATTTCATACGTACAATCAGAGAACAGTCTTTCCACTGATCTTGAAAGATACATCACAGCTGAGTCAGCTCTGGATACACTCTGTTTAAAAACCAAAATAAAGCTAAACCACCCCATTAGTGGGCGAGCTTTGGGAGGATTCACTATTCCAGCCCTCAAAACAATGACGGTTGTTTCTGAAAACACAATGACAATTTGGAAGTAATATGTAGAAGGCTCTTTTGACTAACACTGTTTTATCGTCCTTCTTTTCGTAGAAGTTCCCAAAATTTGCCGGTTGGAAGTCAACGAGAACCAGTGTGGGGAATCCATGGAAGAGTATTTCTTCAATCTAAGTTCCATGACATGCGAAAAATTCTCAGTCGGTGGATGTCAACAAAATGAGAACCGGTTTTCAGATGAGGCCACTTGTATGAACTACTGTGCACCAAAGAAAATAAGTATAGTATTTCGATTTCATTTCTTTATTAAGCCTTTTGGGGGAAAAAAAAAACTCAGTTTGATGTGAAATGAACGTGGTTTCCATCCTTGTGATTTCACATACACTATGAAATCTTCACATTGTTGCTCTGTGAAGGAGTAGTATTTCTCCATTTCTAATTGCCAGAATGCAAACAAAGCAAACTTCATGGATTGCTAAGTTATCAGGAAACTGACAAGGCCGTAATTGAAGGATGTGCTGTCTCTTCTGCATTGTTTCTTTAGAACTATTTTTCATTTACACATAAAAATTATTCTTTAATGAAAGTGATGACCTCATTACACAGAATCAGACATACATATGAGATAAGGAACTATAGAAAGAATTAAGATGTGGCACTTGAATTGTTTCTAAAGTGTTTGGTTAGATTTCCGTATTCTTTTGGTCATTGCGAAGTACAGAGCAAAGAGATCTCTAAATTTTGTTTCTCCCCTCTCTTTCCATTTGGTACCTATCCTTTTACCACCCACATCCTTGAAATGATGGTTTACCTGCACACTAGTTAATATTTCTGGAAAAATACAATATAGACATTTCCCCAGACACACTGGAGACATGTAGTTTGTTAGTTTCAACTGACACCAAAAACTTGTTTCAGCAGAGACTTTGTACAAAACCTTGAATTGAAGGGGAGATAGTTGGTACTTGTGTTCTCAAAGTTGTTTGTGTAGATGTAAAGGTTCTAATAGTTACATGGAAATTGTATTTTTGTTAAAAATATAATTTTATTTATATGTATAAAATGTGTATATACACATACATACACACACACACACATATATATATACACGTTCTTGATTAATAATGAAAAAGGCTGATTTAAACCTTGAGAATAAAACTACCAACACAAGAAAGTTTACCAAAGCATGTCATATATTATTCCTTGAAACTCAATGCATTTTTGCCTGGATATATCTGTATTTCAGGTTTAATTTCTTTTCACAGTTAAAGGATCCAAGAAAACATAGCTTCAGAATAAATTCTATTCAGTTTATACAAATTTAGAATTACCAAAATGTGGTACATAAGCTTACCTTCAGTCTGAAGCACACCTTTTAAAATGGTTCAATATTTTGGATTCAGAACAAGGCTTCTGTGGAATTAGGTTTTCCTTAGTTATTTCAGTAATCACAACAGTGATTTATTAATTCTGGTATTACAGCATTTCTAATTTTATTTGCTTTTTTCTAAAGGGCCATCATTTTGCTTCGATCCAAAAGACGAGGGCATGTGCTCTGCTAATGTGACTCGCTACTATTATAATCCAAGACACAAAGCCTGTGAGGCCTTCATTTTCACTGGCTGCGGAGGGAACGAAAATAACTTTGCTTACAAGAAAGATTGCAAGCATGTTTGTGCAAAAGGCAGTGAGTTTTTTAATTCAGTTTTTAGACAAACATTATATATAATTCATGAGCAAAATTATATTTTTACGTATCTATTTTACTAATAACAGATTGCCATTTCTAGGCTACTTCTATGGAAATACACCTTTAATGCTAATTGGTTTTGTTAAAATGCTTATACTGGCTAGCTACAGTAGACATGAACTATATCTTTGTATCTTAGAAGCAGAATGTCATTGAGTATATAATGAGTTTAGCTGATAATTGTTAAAATATAAGATGATGTGAGCTCATAAGCATATTGGGAAATGATGATTTGCTGTGAGCCTAAAAACTGGAGACATAATTTTGATTGTTATTTTTCTGATTTTAGCCTTGAAGAAGGAAAAGAATAAGACGATGCCAAAGCTTCCCTTTGCCAATAGAATCCTGAAAGTTCGGAAGAAGCACTTTTAAGCAATCATTGTGTGTCACCTCGTGAATGCTTATTTGCCTTTATGGGTATATGTGAAGAATAATATGGTAGCATGAGGAAATAAACCAGTGATCTAGTCACCAGTTTTTATTGATACAAGTCACTTTTGGTGTACTTCTCAGATATAACTAGCTGCTATTCAAATGTGAATCTATTATTTTTAATTTATGATTCAAGTGTTTATGAGATGGAATCCGTATAGTTCATAAAAAATAAAAGCAAAAATACAAAAGTAAATATGACTCACCCAGGTCCTGGGGTTGCTCTTCCTGATTTTAGAAGACTGTAACTGAAATAACCTCAGACAATATACTCATACGCTTCTAACGTATCTGAGCATAAGAAGGGCTAGCAAGTAATATTTCATTTTGCATTTAAAAGTTTGGATTATATTTTAGTTCCCAAAAGACAAAGTTGCAGATTGACCAACACTTTCAAAAATATTCTAAGGGCTGTGATGTAGACACTATTAATAGCACTCCGATTTTTACTTTTATTTTTATTTTATTTCAGTGTGATGAATGAATAAAGAGATTTATTTAAAAGATAACTTTGTAATGGATTTAAAAGCCAGTCATTTTATTAAACTCAGAAATGCTCTCTTCTGGGGGTTGTGGGGAAGATATCTCTTTCTATCTCTTTATTTCTCTCTGCCTATGTCACTCACATGTATGTGTTCATGTATCCATATCCATAAATAGTTTTAAAAAGTTTTTCTGTTGTCATTATTTCCTAAGACATAATGAATTGGAGACCAGTAAAGTTGTTAAAGCTTTTGTACTGTTTAAAGTGTTTATTTATATTATACTGGAAGCCATGCATGCATAATTTAAACTCCCTCAATAAATTATTCTTGATTAAACATGATCATTGCGGCAAAATCATTTTTCTTCTGTAATAAAAATACTTCAAAATTCTTACATTTTCTTGGCAAGTTTGACATGTTTAAAAGTGTGCTCCTTCATCAGAAAAATTGCAAATGTATTTGCCTTTTGCTTGAGCAATCCCTCACATGAATAAAATGTTATTTTTACAAATAGGTATCTGTAGGTATATGTGTGAGGACTTTGACAGATACTGAAAACTAGCAACAAATCAGATGCTCAACAGGGGATTGGCTGAAGATATTATACAAATTACAAATAGCAGAATATCTGTATATGGATATCATCTGACCCCAGAATCCATTTAAAAAGTAAGACCTATGAATAAACACACAGACAGATAAACCTCTCAGACATTATAAAGATATTTAAAGAATGGTTACCTATAGTGGGAGGGAGGAACAGAGAAGCAGACAGGTATGGAGATAAAATTTATGTGAATGTATTTATTATATAGTTTTTGATCTTGGATCATATTGATATTTACCAGGATTAAATCAAAAAGAATAAGCAATTCCTTTAAGCAATGAAAATAAGCCAAAATAACTGAACCCAACTGAATATCAAATAGTGGCATATATCCTTTGTGTAGATGAAAGATACATAATTATTGTCAGTGACTTCTGAAATTAGTATTTTGGCCTTATATCTTTTGGGGAATATAGTCTAAGTCAAACAGTTCTGAAAAAATCTGAAAATTCATTTAATAGTCTTATTGGTGTTAGTAATATCTGTGTTGTTATTTTAATCCAATTATACATACAATATCATATATTGTATATGAAAACACAAATATTTATATTTCATTAGAAGTCAAGATTTTCAGTGTTAACGGAAACTGAGATACAAGTACTAAGGAAATTAAGTAAAAAATAAAATAATTTTTTAAAAAACTTTTAAATTATAATTGGAAATATTAGTATAAACCAGAACTGATTTTCTCTATCAAAAATAGAGAAAAGGTATTTCCCACCTTTCCTTTAAGAATTCCTTGAAGCAATGACAACTCAACTCATTGGCAACAAATAAACTTCCCATCTAGACTGTGGCCTTTCAGTACTATGTTTCAGTAAAATAAACCAGAGCTCTTAGGAGAAATCTCTGAATCAGGTCAGGGGCAGGAAATCCATAAGGTGAACCAGAGCCATCCTATTCCAGAAGTCAAAGAAGCTATCAAAGACTACTGAGTCATGTCACAAAAACAGTGTCATGAAGGAGTTCAGACTGATCAAAAATGAGACAGCATGGACAGCAAAACAAATAATGACCACAATGTATACATAAATATGTAAAAATCTAATTTCATGATTATATGCACACACACACCCCTCCTCTGTATCTTTTGGATCTTTCTGGGACATTATATCACTACTTGGAAAGCTGATAAAGTAACTGAAGACTGAAGCATTTATACTTTTTCAGTTTATTCTTTAAAAACTGTATCATAGGGGAAAGGTATGTGAAAGCTATTTATAGAATTCCACCTAATTCATGAAATGTATTAGAATGTTAGACACTGCTCCTAATGAAAGTATGAATCGAGTCATCAGTAGGTCCTGATGCTATTTGCTATTGCACAAAAAGTTTTGGGGGGAACCCCATCATGGCATCATGGGGAATCAAGCTAATGGCTCCAAATCCACAAATAATTTTAATACCCATGACAGTTTGGCTGGAGACATTTTTTTTTTTTTTGAGACGAAGCCTCAAGCTATCCCCCTGGGTAGAGTGCCATGGCATCACAGCTCATAGCAACCTCCAACTCCTGGGCTCAAGCGAGTCTCCTGCCTCCGCCTCCCAAGTAGCTAGGACCACAGGCGCCCACCACAACGCCAGGCCATTTTTTGGTTGCAGCCATCATTGTTGTTTGGCAGGCCCAGGCTGGGGATTTGAACCTGCCACCTTAGGTGTACGTGGCTGGTGCCTTAGCCGATTGAGCCACAGGCACCGAGCCTGGCTGGAGACATTACTTGCTTCCTGATATGATGTAATAATAAGCACCCCCACCATGAAGTATTATTAGGGGAAAAAACATGAACCTGAAGTTAGTCAAGCCTCTAGATCAGTGATTTTCAAGTGGTTTGCCATGGCAGGATCTGAGATGTACCATGAAAATTTTTAGAGATTACTAATTAAATTATATTCAAAAGAAGTTCAAAGTACAGTCAGTATATTCTTTTTTTACCCTTTTAAAAAAATCAACATAGTTGTTTAAGTGTACTGCAGAAGTTTAACTATAGGTTCAAGCGTATCATGAAATTTAAAAATGGTTGAAAAATACAACTCTAGAACTTACCATCAGATTGGAAGATTTTAAGGAGACATTGGGGATACAGGAGCAAGTTACAAGAAACCAAGGGACGTGTACTGCCAAATCCATGATGTTGGACACTCTACAGGACAAATACCTGGTTTCTCCAAACAAGTCAATCATTTGTTTTTCTAAAGGGCAGGGTGGAAAGAGGTAGTGCTTTGCACACACACACACACACAATATGAGACTCAACTCATAGTCTTTAGAGTGTCTATCCCTATATTGCAACAGTGGTTGTAGAAATTCCAACTATGGTTCATCCAAAAAGCAGCTTGCCACTAAAAGGTTTTGGGTTGAGTCAGGCCTGTATTTATGAATTTTTTCAGTGGTTTTTGAAAATAATTGTAGCAGAAAGATATTGGGTGTGTTCTGGGGATGCAGAGTGAGTGATGTAGAGCCATTGGTGGGTCTAGGGGCTCCTTAAATCTGCAAAGGGAAGCTGGATTTAGTATTTGCTATTTTATCCCCCACTTTAGGAGGTCATGGGCTCAGCTCAGCCTATGATTGTACGGCTCTGCTCAGCGTGGGTAGGAAGTAGATCCTTTTGATGTCATGTTCTGAGGCCCCCTCCCCAAACCCTACCCTTTTTGTTTAATAAAAAAAAAAAAAAAAAAAAAAGCCATTCATAGGACATTCTGCAGTCAAATGGAAATTCCTCCTTACCGCAGTCAGTGTGAATGCAAGTCACAACTTCGGTTTCACCAGACAGCCTAATTAAAAGGAATGTCTCATTCTGTGACAAAAAAAAGACAAAATAGGAATTAGATGGCTTTTAATAAGACAAACTTTTATTTAAGAAAATTGCTCTAGACTACCACTCATGCCTTCTCTGTACACACAGATTGTCACAACGGTCAACCATGAAGACTGCAGTGAAACATTCCAGATGTCCCAGGTCACAGTGCTCGACGCCAACAGTCTTGTCAATCTTTACCTAACAATCTAATCCAGTAAGAGAATATTCTTTAGTGTGTCTGTCCCTATATTGCAACAGTGGTTGTAGAAATTCCAGCTATGGTTCATCTGGAGATAAATTTCTAGACTGTGCCGAGGGAGAGAACCTAAAAATGTCAACATTAGAAAGATTTGTCTATTAATCTTTCCCCATCAGCCCTCTTATGACTTGCTAGACAACATTACAGTGGCTAGAACTTGTCTTTTTCTTTTTCTTTCTTTTTTTTTTTTTTGAGATAGCATCTCTGTAGGTAACTCTGTTACCTTGAAAAGAGTGGCTTGGAGTCACAGCAAACTCAAACACCATGGCTCAAGAAATCCTCTTGCCTCAGCCTCCCAAGTAGCCATAACTACAGGTGCATGCCCAGCTAATTTTTCTATTTTTAGTAGAGACAGGCGTTGTTTTCTCTTGCTCAATCTGGTCTTAAACTCAAACAATCCTTCTGCCTCAGCCTTCCAGAGTGCCTGGATTACAGGTACCAGCCATCGTGCCTGGCCTAGGAACTTGTCTTTACAAGCTTCATACTGGTAGTAAAATAAAGGTCCTATGATAAACATAAGGAAAAGTGGGAAAGCACAGAACTGGAGCTTTAAAATATCTTTTGTCTGAATAGAGTTGTGAACTTAAATAAAGATGGATGCAAGTAATGTGGTAATTAAAATCATCCATAGTTGTCTCTCCTCCCTTCATCCACATATTCAATTAGTTACCAAGTGTACCTATTTAAATCTATTCTAATCTTCCTTATGCCAGAAGAATGGAAACACCCCCAGTTTTCCTTCCTGTCTATGTCTGCTCCATAGCAAATCATTCACATCAGTGCAGAGTAATCTTTCTGGAAAAAAATTATGATCAGGTTACTATTCTGCGTAAAACCTTTCTGTGGTTTTCTGTGGAATCTTCACATTACTGCCAAGCCCCCAATGTGTCATGTAAGACTTCTTATAAGTGAACCATGACATTGCTCCCCAGAGGCAGCTCTCATTTCCTGCGGCCTACAATCCAGTTGCACCGAATTATCTGCAGCTTCCAAAGCCTGTCACACTGCTTGATTCTTCTGCAATTGCTTCCCAAATTTTGTGCATGAGGACCATCTGTGGAGCCAGGTACACAGCAGGCACTCAGGCCTCGTGCCCAAGAGCTTTATTTAGCGGGTTTGAGTTGGCTTTCAAAGATGCACATTATAAAAAATGATGCACATTATAAAAAATGAGTTGGCTTTCAAAGATGCACATTATATAAAAATGATGAATTAAAATATACACTAACATTACACATCAAGAAGCATCATTTTCAAGCCTTATTGTTTTAATATAAGATTTTTGGTAAGAATAACTTTTCCTCCACCCAAATGTGGTAAGTCTGATCTTGTGCTTCTTGGTCCTCCCTCAAGCAGGCTTAATCATCCTAAGGTCTTGGCTAAACCTAGTTCAACTTCACGGTTACTCTAATAGTGTTTAATTATTTTCCTAGAAGTTTTGTTGTTAGGGTATCTAAGTTTTTCATGTAAAATTAATATGCTATTTTTTCACTGTAAAATGTTATATTAACTGTTTATTATATGCAAAATAAAACTGAAAACATGAAAAATAACAATAAAAACAATCCAAAATTTCACCAAATGATTCATAATCACATTTCTGTTTTCCTGAGTTGGAAATAACTTAGCAAAGAGAGACATGTATAAGTATATACTGACAAATCATGTTACATCAATTTATGCCCAATAAAGAATTATAGAAAGGCTCAACACATTGGATATTAATAGAAAAATAAATAGCCTGTTATAATAAAATATTTTCTCTTTTAATCATTGTTTTAATTGGTGTTTTTCCAAGATTATTACTAAGGTAAATGCAAAGTATATAACATGAAGTTCTGATATACATTTCCATAGTGGAATGTCTACTCCAGGTCAGTAATTTAACATATACACCGTTCTATAAAGTTTCTACTTCCCAGTTCTCTGTCCATTTTTTTTTTTTTCTTTTGGAGATATGGAGTCTTGCTGTGTCAGCCAGGATGGTCTTGAACTTGGTTCTCAAACAATCCTCTTGCCTCAGTCTCCTGAATGGCTGGGATTACAGGCCTGAACCACCATATCAAGTCTTTATTTATTTACTTATTGGTAAGAACACCTAAAATCTACTCTCTTGGCAAATTTTCAATGATAGTATTATTAACTACAGTCCTCCTGCTGTATGTTAGATTGCTAAACTTGTGTATGCTACATAACTGTAAGTTTGTACCCTTGACCTACATCTTCCCAGTTTCTCCCCTTTTTGTCCCCCTTTCTAAAACTTTTCTGTGTATTCAACTTTTTCTTCTCCTTCCACACGTGAGATCATGCAGTATATTTCTTCCTGTGTTTGGCATATTTCACATAGTTTGATGTTTCTAGGTCATTCCATGTTGTCACAGATGGCAGCACCTCCTTTTCTGAGACCGAATAACATCTCATAGTTGTATGTACTACCACAATTTTTAAAATCATTTTTACAGTAATGGACACTTTGGTTGTTTCCATATCTTGGCTATTGTGAATAATGTTTCAGTGAACATAGGAGAGTAGGTATCTTTTTGAGGTTTGATTTCATTTCCTTTAGGTCTATATCCAGAAGAGGGATTGCAGAGTCTTGTGGTAGTATCAGTACTATTTTCAGGTTTTTGAGGCACCTCCAAATTATGCCATATTCCTAATGACTGTATGAATCTACATTCCCATCAACAGTGTACCAGGGTTCCCTGCCCTTTCCCGACGCTGCTGCCTCCTGACTTCTGGCTAACAGACATCTTCACAGGTGTGAGGTGAGAGCTCATTGTGGTTTTGATGTGCAACCCCCCAAGGATTAGTGAGGTTGAACACCTTTTCATACACTTGCTGTCTGTCTACATGTCTTCTTTGGACGATCTTTATACAGGGTGTTTTTTTTGGGGGGGGGGGATTATTATTATTTGTTTGTTTGTTTCTTATTGTGAGTTCCTTATATGCTTTGGATAATAACACCTGTCAGTATTAATGACAGGTATTAATGTGGTTCACAATATTTTCTTGCAATCTGTAGGCTGCCTTTGAATTTTATTGATTGCTTCATTTTGTTGTGCAGAAACTTTTCAGTTTGATGTAGTCCTGCCTGTTGATTTTTGTCTTTGTTGCTTGAGCTGTTGGTGTGATATCAACAAAATTATAGGCAAGGCCAGTACCAGGAGATTGTTTTGTGTGTTTTAGGACATTGTGTGTTTTGTGTGTAAAAGGACATTTACAGTTTAAGGCCTTGCATTTAGGTCTTTAATCCCTTTTGAGTTGACTTTTGTGTATCATATAAAGATCCAGTTTCATTCTTTAGCATTTGGACATCCAGTTTTCCTAACTCTATTTATTGATGGATATCCATTTCTCCTGAGTCCATTCTATCTTCTGGGTGAGCTTGTTGAAAATCAGCTGATGACATATACTTGGTTTAATTCTGAGCTCTCTATTCTGTTCTGCTGGCCCAAGTATGCCAATACTGTGTTGATTGAAATTGCTTTATAGTATAATTTGAAATCAGAAAATGTGATGCCTCCAGCTTTGTTGTTCTTTCTCAGGATTATTTGGCTATTTGAGACCTTTTGTACTTCCATATGAATTTTATAAAGTTTTCTTCTATTTTTGTGAAAAATGCCATTGGAATTTTAATATAGGAATTGCAGTGAATCTGTTTATCACTATGGGTAGTATGAATAGGAATATTTTTCTGTTTATTTTTGCCTACTTCCACTTCTTTTACTAGTGTTTTATAGTTTTCAGTGTCTATCTCACTTCCTTGGTTAAATTTATTCCTAAGTATTTTTTATGCTATTATAAACGTTTTCTTTTATTGCCTGGTTTTAATTGCTTTCTCTTATTCTTTGTACAACTTCTACAGGTTTATGTTTTTTTTCCTTTGTGACTACCAAAGGACTTACATAAAATATCTTACAGTCCTAACAGGCTATTTTAATAATTTAACTTCCCTTGCATGCAAGTACACTCTGCTTTTAGCCTCTCTTCTCCCCCACATTATATGTTATTGATGTTATTAGTTACAACTATTTATGTTATACATTCACTAACATAATTAAGCTATAGTTGTTTTAATACTTTTGTTTTTTGCCTTTTACAGTAAGATGGCAAGAGATTTACCAACCTCCGTTATAATAAAATGTTCTTTTTTAACTATATGTATACCTTTGCCTACATATGTACATCAATATGATACATTACATCAATAGATACAGAAAAAGAAGTTGACAAAGTTCAACAGTCCTTCATCATACAAACTCTCAACAAGATAGGGATAGAACACAATTATCTCAATATAATGAAGGTCATTATGAAAAGTCCACAGCTAATGTAATAATGAGGGAATATGGAAAGGCTTTCCTGTAGGAAATCATACAAAGCAAGGATGCTCTGCTCTTTTCACGTCTAGTCAAAGATTCTATCCCACTTGTTGGAAATATTAGCAAGAACAATCAGACAAGAAAAAACTAAAGGACAGCCAAATCATAAGGAAGAAGTAAAATTTTCCCTGTTTGCAGATGACATGAGCCCTTATTTAGAAAACCCTGAAGGACCACCACCCTAAGCGGTGCCTTTCTGAGATGGCCACCTCTGGTCCTGCTTCCAGAACTCACTCCACTCCCACCTCCTCAGTAGCTATTGCTTTGATCCACCATCCCTCAGACCTCAGCTGAGGTTAAGACTCTCTTTTCCTTGGGATTAACATTACCTGTGTTTCACCAACACCAGGACCCGATTGTACTTTCTCTTCCTCTGTTTTTATTTCTACATAATTTTCATACCATTTCCTCGGTTACATGTAAATTTAATTTCATGGCTTTTATTTTTCTTAATTTTGCTCTAGATATAAGTTATGAGCGGTTTTATTAATTTCCTGATAAACATGTATAGTCTTTGGAGGTTATATGGAAATATTATTATTTATCAAAATTAAAATAATCTTTAAAGTTTTAAAGACTGTGGATCATTTTTTCTTTTCTTTTCTATGTTAGAGAACTGTTTTATTTGAATTTTATATTATGAAAAATTCAAATGTACAGACAAGTGAAGAGAATAGTCTAATAAACATCTGTACCTTCACATTAATCTGAAGTAAAATAAAATGTTTCCTAAAAGATGACAAATTAGCAAATGTTACATCTAGATAATGTGTATACAGATTTTTTTCTTTTTTAAGCTAACCTGATTTTTATATCCATATCTGTTAATGCATAGAGACCACAAATTATATTTTGACACAAGCTTTAGAGCCTAAGCTCCTTAACCCACATAGACATCTGTAACTGCATCTTACCTAATCTTTGATGTTAATTGATTCTTCTGCAAAGACACAAATTTAAATAGTCCCATGCTAGAGTTTTGCAGTAGAGGCCACTGGTCCCCTCTGAGAAGAAAATGGATGTTAATCTTACAACTTTTGCTTAGCTGGCTCTTTTGATGTTTGATACCCAAAAGGCCTATCCTCTATTCTTAACCATCTTCTGCTGAGAATTTTTCAATTGAATCATAGCACTATAATTTTGTTTTATTTTATTTATTTTGGTTCGGCAGCCCTGGAGCATGAGGCCAGTGCCCTAACCACTGAGCAACAGACACCAGCCCCATAGCACTATAATTTTAATGACAAACTGATACTGTGCATCATGGTTTTTTTTTGTTTGTTTGTTTGTTTTTGCATCATGTTTTAAAGGGTTTTTTTTTTAGTATAACTTTATTTTTATTTGGACAATACAACTCTTTTTACATAGAGTTGCCCAGATATAATTTTTCATTTTATGAATATATTCTTAGTCCTTTTTTATTTCTTGAGTTCGCTGGAGGTAGATGAACATGTTTAATGACTACATGCTAAAAGCCAATGTGTTTCAGGCACAGTCTACAATTGTAAGAGAACAAGCAAAGCCACTTACCACTTTTTTAGCAATATTGCTATTTATAATAAAATGTAAAAATCCATTTTTTGAATGCAACTTTTGTGTGTAAATGTCATTTCTCATAACTAATAATCAACAATCTAACTTTAAGCTTAAGTGTTCTGGTTACCAGGGATTTGAGAGGAGGACTGAACATGTGGAGCTCAGTGAATTTTTAGTTCTGTTTAACTATTCTGTATGATACTGCAATGGTGGATACATGAAAATATGTATTTACAAAAACCTATAACATAGTAAAACATAAATAGTGAACTGTAATGAAAACTATGAATTTTAATATTTTATCAACATTGGCTTATCAATTACAACAAATATACCACACTAATGGAAGATGTTAGTATAAAGAATAGGGGAAGAAGAGATAAGAGAACTCCCTGTCCTATGATATCCGTCAGAAAACTAAAGTCTATTAACTAAAAAACAACACAACAAAATATGAAAGGACTCAAACATACTTATCACAGTAATTAAAGTAATATGATTTAAATCACCTGGAAAACAAAAGATCGAATCACAAAGAAAAACCTACCTCTACGCTATACGCAAGAGATAATATAAAGTCATTTGGTTTAAAATTAAAAATAAAAAGAGAAGTAAAGGCATATACAAGGAAAGTAGATTGTGTTCTTAGTGAAAAACATGGTTAGAATCAAAGATTAAACGTAGATTTCAAGGAGACAAAGAACACAATAAAATGTTAAAAGATAAGATTTACAATGAAATTGTATCAGTTTCAATATCTGTGCAACATCAAATGTAATGAGGCTGAAATGTTGGGAGTTGTGGAGCAGGTAGTACTTAAATCACCAGTCTTTCATGAGACACCAGTGAAATGTACGGGACACCCTCTACTTCCACTCTGGGTTTTCTAGTGTTTCCTAAATGGCGCCTTCCTTGTGACAGGTCTGAAGCTTATGGAATTTTTAAGACCACCTCTTTAGAAAAGAAGACAACTTTCAAATTCCAAGTTAGATACAAAAGTGTATGTTTAGGGTGCGAAAAATAAATCACAGTACAATATCAAGGCCTAGGAGATTCAAATCCTTCTTCTAAGGTTTCTGGGAAATGTATGAGAAATACACGTGCTCCTGATTACACCTTGGCTTTCCCTTCCCCCCAAGAACATTCTATAACCTCTGGCAATAGATGCTATTCACAGGGCCCATGCAGATAAAAGCCCTGATTCTGGGCTTTCATCAGCATCACAGTAAGCTGTCACCGTACCTGACTAGGACTTCCAGTACCTGCAACTCCACGTGATGGGGGTTGCAGGAGCAGCTCGCTCAACATTTTTGACTCTTGGGAGAGGAGTTGTGGTTTCTCTCTGAATTCCCTAAGAAAACATCTCTTTTTTGGAAGCTCGTTTCCTTGTGCTCTCAACTGCTCTAAAATCTTCATTCTTCATCTCAGAGTTTTGCCTTTTAGCTGTGACCTTTGGTTCCAGTTCACAATCACAGAGTTCCATAGTGCTGTGTTTTTGAAGGGATCCTAAGGTGGAGGTGGAGGATAGATTGTCTTTGTGTCCCATGAGTTAGGAAGACAACGGGAAAAATGGGTCCTTTGAGCAAAGTAGCTACAAGATACTGGTCTAAGGCCTTTCTGTCCAACAATTTTGACTTCCTCAACAGGACTCTACATGTCTCTGTCTGCCTAAAGTTGTAAACAAAGAAAAACAAAAGCAAGTCTTCCCTTATCCCAACTTTATGATGTGACAAGTTCCAGGAAGAGGGAAATTAACCAATTCTGACACTATTATGATCTTTATTGATCTCATTTTCAGGAGGTTGAAATGGCTTTCATACATTTTTTTCCAAAGAAGGTGATTTTATGTTTTGTTTTGTTTTTTTGAGATAGAGTCTCACTCTGTTGCACCAGGCTAGAGTGCATGGCATCAGCATAGCTCACAGCAACCTCAAATTTCTGGGCTTAAGTGATCTCTTGGCTCAGCCACTTAAGTAGCTAAGAGTACAGGTCCCCCACCACAATGTCTGGGGAATTTTTCAATTTTGGCAGAGACGGGGTCTTACTCTTGCTCAGGCTGGGCTTGAACTCCTGAACTCAAACAACCTAACTGCGCTGGCCTTCAAGAATGCTGAGATTATGGCTGTGGGCCATCACAGTGGGCGAAGAAGGTGATTTTGAAGGTGTATTTTCTGAAAAACTTTGAGTATCTTTGTCTTCATATAACAAGGGCAAACATGGCTGAAATATAATCCCCCCTCCAATTCATAGACATTATTTGATTGCTTTTGCCATTTAACATTTCAAAGAAGAAATATGCATATGTAGAGGGCTCTGTTTTTAATATGACAGCAGTTTATGAGTGTTTCCCACCTACACACTTCAGGAGGCTTTCTACATATGCATGCCTGTCATTCTAAGGTGGGATTTCTCTTCTTGCTTGTCTATTCACTGCTCTCTCCTTTTCCTTTGCATTCTGGAAAAGCTTATGTAACTCATCCTTCTCTTCATTCATTTTATTTTGTCAGTTTCAACTCGACCCTTCATTTCTTCCCATTTTCATTGACATTCTGATATTTTATGTCTAGTTTTTTTGAGAATCTTAATTTAGCTTTTCTCCTACCCTCCTTTTCTGATTAGGTTCTTCTCAGGACAGTCTGTTCAATCTATTTGGATTTCTCCCTTTTCCCAAAGGCTATCTGAGCAAATATTGGCATTCTGTTTTCTAAAATGTTTTTCTGCTGTTTGTTTTTACTTTGAATCTTTAAAAATACGCTCCTATCACATGAATTCACAGTGTGATTTTACAGATTTCATACAGATTTTGCATTTTATGCTTTTTGGAAAGAGAAGAAATCAATTTATCTCATTAAAATAGTGTGTACACTTCCCTTGGTGTTACTCTCTGCCACTCTGTTCAATGCCCAGATTCCCTCCTCAGGACTGCAGCTGGAGATGGATTCATAGACACAGAGAAATCATTAGAGGCTTGCAGATAATTGACTAACATAGATTTGCTAGAGTGACATAAGTACTTTTATGTCCCTACTTTAAGATGCTTCCTGACATTCTGACCTGGAATTAAAAACAAAGACAAAAGACAAAGATTAAGGCAAAGACAAAAGCCAGTAGTGTTTATCTGATGAACCGTAACTCCCAAGATACAGTGTTCTGTGGTCATCCCCCCTCTGCCTTCTCTATTCACTTCTGCACTGTTCACTGGGATCACAGGCTCTACTTGGTTGTAGGAAGAGTGAAACTGATAAAGGATAGTACTATCCTGCTTCCAAGGTAGCCCCAATGCTCCCTGCTCCCTGGTATTCAGCTGCTGTGCAGTCCCTTCCCACGTTGTACCAGGTTTGGTCTGTGAGACCAACAGCATCTAACTTCTGAGTTAGTAATGGCATCTAACTTCTGAGTTCCTAAAGCTTCTATTTTGAGCATTCTTCCCCTCTACTTTTATCTTTCTTGGATTACTCATTATGGGCGAGAACAGTTACAATAGCTTGAGACATTCAGGCATTTGGTCAAGAATAGAAGTTTGCCAGCAGCCACAGGAGTGAGTCTGGGAGCAGTTTCAGTAGACCAGTCAAGCTTTGAGTTGCCCTGGCTACGCTGGACTCTTGATGGCGTGCGAGAAGCTGAGCTGGAACCACCCAGGTGAGCTGCACTCACATTCCTGACTCTCAAACTGTGGGAGATCAGAAACGATTGTTGTTTTAAGATGTTAGATTTTGAGATGATTTGTTATGGAGCAATAGATAACGAATATAGGAATGGAGAAAATGTTTTGACTTGTCTCAAAAGTTAGCACCAACAAGGTATATGTATGATTGACAAGTTTTGAGGTGGTTAAGCCATAAAACAGTTTTTCTGAACCAGGAAACAGTGAGTGAGGAATAATGGTTCTTTTAAGAAGGAGAGTTTTCTCTTTTTCTGCATGGCTACACGAGTGAGTAGGAGTTTATTTTTCAAGCCAGTGCTTTTAGAAATTAGTGTGAATTTCTCTCAGCTCCTGGTAACAGGTTTTCTAGCATTTTTGGTTTTCCATGTTCTCATGGGTTTCTTCATTTTTTAATACTTTTATAGATATTTTTGTGACCATTTGTAAGCAGCAAGATTTACTAATCCTACTCAATTTTGATCCAGAATTCCTAAAATGAAAATCATTACATATGACTTAAATCATTTTAAATGTATTGATAATTTGTTTTATGAGTCAAGATACCCTATCTTGGCGAATGTTTCCAACTATAATTGTGAATTCAGCCATTTCATTTTTTATCTTCATCAGTTTTGTCTTTATGTATTTTGAGAGTCTTAGTTTGTTGTGAGTACATTTAGAAATTGTTTGTTTCTGGTAGATTGATCCTTTTACTATTATGTAGTGTCCCTCTTACTCTCTACAATTCTTTTTTTTTTTTTTTTGCTTTGAAGTCTATTTTATCAGACGTTAATATAACCCCTCCTTTTTTAAAAACATGTTCAGATGGTATGTCTTTCCATCTTTTTACTTCCAACCTACCTGTATCATTTAATTGGAAGTGAGTTTTCTATAAACAGCATACATTGGGTCATTTTTTTCCATTTTGCCAGTATCTGCCTTTTGCTCAGTGTATTTTGACCATTTGCATTTAAGGTAGTTATTCACATGCTACAACCAATCTGATTGGTTTTCTGTTCGTTTCTTCTTGTTTTGTTCCTTTATTTCTCCTTTCCTGCCTTCCTATGGGGTATTTCAACATCTTTGAGAATTTCATCTTGAGCTATCTAAGGTGCTTTTGAGTGCATCTCTTTTTATAGTTTCAGAGTGGTTGCTTTGGGCATTACAAT
Source organism: Galagoides demidoff (assembly GCA_963574575.1). NCBI lineage: Eukaryota > Metazoa > Chordata > Mammalia > Primates > Galagidae > Galagoides > Galagoides demidoff. The sequence continues at coordinate 16,285 of CAUYQV010198476.1, read as the reverse complement.
ATATTACAACAGACACACCTAAAACACTGCTGGTATCAATATTTTATCACTTCAAGTGATGTAGGAAAAGCTCACATCCAATTAAGTCCATTTACTTTTTCTACTTGACAAATACAGTAGTCCCTTGGTTTCCATGGGTCATTAGTTCCAGGAACCCCCACAGATATCAAAATCCACAGACACTCAAGTCCCTTACATAAATGGTGTAGTACTTGTGTACAATCCACACACATTTTCCACATACTTTAATTCATCGTTAGATCACTTACAATACCTAATGTAATGTAAATGCTGTCTAAATAGTTTTATACTGTATTGTTCAGAAAATAATGACAAGAAAAAAGTTTGTGTATGTTCAGTTCAGATCCAGCTATCTACTTTTATTTTCTGTATATTTTGGCTGTTCTGTTGGTTGAATCCACAGATGACCTCACAGACATGCAAGGATGACAATAATTGTCTTGAAGATCAGATGGTAGTATATGTTCTTTTAATCATCAAATGTGATTTATAAAACATATGAAGGAAATGATAGTCTATTACATATTCTCATATGAAGGAAATGATAGTCTATTATATATTCTATTTCTTTTCTTTCTGTTGTCACTTCCTCCTTCCTGATATTCTTTTTTTTTTAAAGAAAATAATTTTCTTTCTTTCTGAAGTACATGCTGTTAGCAGTTGTTAAGAGTCTGTTAGTAAAAATTTTATTAGTTTTTTATCATTTGAGATGTCTTTATTTTTATTTAATCTCTCCTTCCTTCCTTCCTTCCTTCCTTCCTTCCTTCTTCCTTCCTTCCTTTCTTTTTTCTTTCTTTCATTCTGACCCACTCTGTTGCCCCAGGCTAGAGTGCCTTGTTGTCAGCCTAGCTCACAACAACCTCAAATTCCTGGATTCAAGCCACCCTCTTCAGCTTCCCAAATAATCTAGATGAAACTAGCTATTTTTCAGAAAATGTGCCAAATTGGGCTATTTTTGTGTTAGGGTGGCTATTAGTTGGACAAAAGCAGTCCAAGTGTAAGCTATCCCTTGACTATCAAGAAGAAAGAACACCGTTTAGTGGGAGAAATTTCATAAGTCAATCTGATTAGCTCCACCTAAAAACTTTGAGGGGACAATTTGCATAGAACTGTACAATAAATAATGATAAAAGTTATCACAGGCATGATGAGGAGAGTAGGCATAACGTGGGAAATTGGGAGTGTCCAGACAAAGACATTGGGAAAATTGCACTTACAAAGCTTCCTGGAAATCTAAATGTCTCCTCTTTTCCACTTGCTAGGTATGTGTCTTTCTACAATAAGCACTGGTTCTTTTTCTCCAGAATGTGGAGGTAAGGTAAGTGTTAGGTAAGTGTTCCTCACAAAGAGAAAAGTCTCATTAATACTATCACACCATCAAATTAATCTACTATACCAACACACTCTAATGGGATACTATTTGGTAATACTAACCTATTTTTTTTAATCTTGATCTTTCTCCCACTCAGGAACCAGATTTTGCGACACCTTCACCTATATATATTGTAGTTTTGAAAGCCCAGGCCTATGAAAAAAGAGTGCAGTAGAGCAGAGCTAGACTTCTTCTGTTGAGAAGTAGCACAAGACTTAAGACAGTGTGATATTTGATGTGAGCAGAATGATGACTCCAGTACAACTAAAAAGAGGACTGAAAAGTGAAGAACAGAGTCCAATCTGGCAAGCCTGTGTAGGATGGGCTGAGGGATGACTCAAAGGGATCCATGTGGCTGCCAGTTGGAGACCACAGAAGAACAAGTCTCAGCAGGATGGTGCATAGTCACTGATATTTATAACAGTCAGATGTGCTCATTCTAATACTCTGGCCATATATAATCCTCAACACTCTAAGATACAACCCCAGAAAAAGTCAGGTGCCTCCTACATTTCTGTGACCGGGTTAGAGAAGGAGTTCAGAGAGAATTTTACCATTAACTGTGTGACTTTTCCCATATCTATCCATCTATCCCATTTGTTCTCCTCTGTGATAGTTACTTTCCTAATGTGTTCGTTGTTCTTTTTTCTTCACTATATATAGTGAAAGGCATTTATACTTACAAAGGGCATTTGAATTGTTTTCCTATTTTTGCAATTACTGTCTATAGTACTATGAACAGCCTTGTTTTTGGTTTTTGGTTTGAGACAGAGACTCACTCTGTCATCCTCAGTAGAGTATCATAGCTCACAGCAACCTCAAACTCCTGAGTTACAGCAATCATCTTGCCTCAGCCTCCTGAGTAGCTGGGATTCCATGCGCCTGCCATGAAACCCATCTGGTTTTTATATTTTTGGTAGAGATGGGGTCTCATTCTTGGTCAGGCTGGTCTCAAATTCCTGAGCTCAAGCAATCCACCCACCTTGGCCTCCCAGAGTGTTAGAATTACAGGTGTGAGCCACCGCACCTGGCAGACGTCTTCCCATGCACATACATAAGATCTTTTCAAAGACAAATCTAAGACTGAAATTACATGGCCCAAAAGTGATCACTTGATCACAAGTAGTTGCAAGAATGCTGAGGAATTTTGGTTCTTACTGCTTTGTCTTGTCCACACCAGCATCCTGTGAGACACTTCCTTGTACAGTTATATAGATTACCAATTCATAAATTTTGTTCGCAAAAATGTAAATGTCTGAAATCGCCTTTCAGAAATTTCTAATTGACCTTTCTTAAATAAATCATTTAAACATTTTGTGATGAAATAAATAAATCACAGATTAAACAATCTATTAAGGTCAGCCTACTAAACCCACTTTATTTTTTATAGCCCATCTATCTTTTCTAGAAAATTAGTCATTTCAGATGTGTTCAGTGAAAGCTTTCTTATTGTTGTTTTCTCAGTAGACTTAAATGCTTAGCATAATGCCTTATAAATTATCAATCGATAACTAGTCATTAAATGAACAAAGCAATGAATTTCTAGGAAGCAATCACATTTTAAGGCTCATCACATCCCTATATCATAGTCCCCTCTACTTTCAGATTAGACTCATTGGTTTGTTAAAAAGACTTCAAAATCACATTTTCAGAGTGCCAATTACCTGATTATATAAATGGCCAAATATCCCTTCCTTAGAAATAAAAAGCAGAAGTGAATTGGAATCAGCGCGTGTTGCTTCTTGCTTATTAACCACAGTTATCTATTTGGAACAAGAAATAACTAGCGTGACTTCCTCTACTTGCCATGTTTCCAATCTTATTTAAAGATTAATCACTTCCTGGACTGTGGAGGCTTGTACAGACCACACTTGCTCACTGTGAAACCTGTAAATCAACTACTACAAACATTCTTTCTTTCTGAGAGAGGTCAGGTGCAGGAAACGCTAAGTTCATGACCCTCAATTGCATAGAGTGAGACAGAAGAAGCCTAGGTTTAATTCTATGGAGCTTCAGATCTATTACTTTTAGAAGGAAGGCTTCGAGAGTAAGGGAGTTAAGAAATACGAGTTAGCATGAAATCGTTGTTATTTTTTGCCTTTTCTCATTATAGCTTTGCCTAAATTATGAAAAGTGAATGATTACAAATGAACACTTTGATATTCTATGGAAATTGCAAAACTGCATTTGGTAGGAGAAAAAAATCAAAGGTGTCCCTTGAGAATAATTTCACACTGTTTCTAATCTAAAAAGACAAAAAAGTAACTTTTCTTTCTTTGCAATGTCAAGTGTAATTAAAGAGAGATCTGGATTGCTCAATGCTGAGGTTCATGCTCCCTAATGTATAAATCAGCACCTTGTAGGTAAACCGTGCATTATTTAATGATGTGGTAGTGTCACCTTAGATCAATTTGCTCACAAGGCTGCAGGTTCAGATGTTAGGGAGCTGTCAGCTTTTCTCAGCTGTAAAACAAACCTGTGGCCTGAGAGGTGTAGGGCTAAAGAGGGGCGGCTGATGTATCCACCCTCCAAGGGAGAAAGGCAGAGAGAGGGCACAGGGGGCATTTTGAGGCAGAAGGAGGGGTTCTGATTTAAGAACCCCAGGCATAAGGTTTCCCTGTGTTCTAGGGTGGAAGATTTGAGCACTTTCATAGGAATGGGTAAACATCCTCCTACTAACAGTGGTACTTTGGAAATAAATGCACCGGGAGCTTCTAAGAGGCATGCCTCTTAGAATCAGGGACAGCAAAAGCTGAAGGCATGTGGGTGTGAATAAACATGAATGAATTTTTCTCAGCCAATTCCCAGTGAAGGGATTGGGCTGTGTTCTCAATTAGCAGGAGGGGAAAAGCCTTCAATGCTCAATCCACTTATGGGGAGACCACCATAGACAGCAGAGATGCAAAGATATTATCAAATATCTTCCTAAGCAAAGGAATCTATAAATGATCCCACCTGCAGTCCCTTCCTGCCACTACCAGAGGCAGATGATAGATACAGGTCCCATTATTGCTGGATGCTTCTGCAGTGTGTCAGGAGGTCGGAGAGAGCAGTTGCATAGTGGTGACAATGAATTGTAGGCAATAATGTAGACTAGTACATTTTATCATATAGCAGAATATTGCCAAATAGAAAATGGCCTGGGAGGGATGGCAAGTATGAGAAGTACGTTCATTGGGAGGGACCCTTGTAAACCTTGACCTAGTGCAGTAGGTCATGCATGATTCAATTGAGATTGACCACTTAGGCCAGAGGTTTCTCTAAGCAATGCACTGTCCACAAGGACTCAGAAAACACACTAGAACATACTGCTGGTGAGGATGGATCCTTACCCACTGTAGATCTACTGCAGGTGGAAAGTCTATCGTGCCATCATGTTGGGAGAAGGGAGACAGAAGATGCGAGGAAAATTCTTTCCATTTACCTAATTTTTCCTAAAGATAGATGTTGGGAAAGCCAATAGTCAAGGTTGACCTGCCATGAAAGTAATGATAGAATTATGTGGCCTTAACCTTCTGGAACATTTTGAGATGTATCCTTTAAGAAGGCACAGGAAATGAGTTTATATAGGTGCTTACAAAGAGTTGTTTTCTTCCTATGTGTCATGAACAGTTTGTTAAACTCATCATATCTGCAACATTAGTGTCTCTAGAACAAGTGCATCTTAAAGCAATTAGATTGGTCATATTACATCACTTTCACTTTTATCCAAACTAAAAAGTAGCATTCGTGAAGCCTTGGGTGGTGTAGTCACTAGATATTTAAGCTAAGCTACAACTACCTGTTTGCATAGCATTGTGATCGTTTTTTTCATTTATTCTATAGTTGTATATTTATTATCTTCACAATGTAAGACTAACTCTTACATTTGTTCATGTGTTTTATTTTTATTTCCATTTTTAAGGTAAAATTTGCTTATAATGCAATGTATAATTTTATATAACCTTCCAGAGTAAATAACGAAATTTTTATAAAGCCATTTAACCATATAATTTATAACCCGAACAAGATAACAAAAAATATTTTCACCTTCCAAAATGTTTCTTCCAGACCTTCTCTCATAACTACACATGCTCCAGGGGTGTAGTTATGAGAGTTTTCTTATATTTTACTCTCCAATTTGCTTTGTTTGTTTTAGAACTTCATAAAATCAAACCATACATTATGTCCCCTTAATGTCCGGATAAATTCACTTAACATAATAGCTGTGACATAAGGTGTATCATTCCTTTTTATTATTGAGTAGTATTCCATCAGATGAATCCTCTACAATTTATTTGTCTATTTTGTTGCTGATTGACATTTATTTCCAGGGTTTGGAAATACATTTCTTAAGGGTGTGTTTTTTATTTCCCTCAGGAAAACTTTAGGAGTAGAATTGTTGGGTGACTGATGAATGTTTAACATTAAAAAAAAAAAAAAAAAGCCAAACAGTTCTCCAACGTGATCTTGTCATTTCATGCACCTTCTGTAGTATATACGAGTTTTAATTTCTTCACATTTTTGCTAACCCTTAAGGTTGTCAGTCTTTTGAATTTTAGTTATTCTTTGTAATGACGTCTCACTAGGCCTTTACTTGGCCTTTCTCTGACAATCAGTGCTATTAAGCAATTTGCCTTGTACTTTTAGGACATTTGCATATTTTCCTTTGGGAAATGTTTATTCACGTTTATTGCCTGTTTTCTGAATGGATTTGTTTGTCTTTTTATATTGAGTTGCAGGAGTTTTTCATATATTCTGGATGTAAATCCACTGTCACTTGTGTGTTGTGCAAATATTTTCTCCGAATATGGGACTTAGCGATTTATTTTCTTAATAATGTCATTTGATAAGTAAAAATGTCAATTAAGTCCAATTTATCAGTTTTTTCTCCCTCTTTCATTTATTTATTAATTATTATTATTTTTTCTTTTTGCTTTCCTTATCTGGACTAAGGAATCTTTTTACACTCCTAGGTGGCAGAGACCATACTTTATATTTTGTTGAGGGTTTCCCCCCACCAGATGTTCCTTCTTAAGTGAGTTTTAGTAAATGGTGTTTTTATAAATTCCTTTCCATTTTACATAAATGCTCAAATTTATTGACATGAAGCTGTTTATAGTATTTTCTTACTATCCTCATAGTGCCTGCCGGATCTCTTATTTAATTCCTGAGATTAGTTTTTTGTTTTAAAAATAGATCTGGCTATGGATTTATCCATTTTATAAATATTCTCAAAGAATTCATTTTTGGCCTTGTTAATGTTATCCATTGTTTCCCTTTCTACTTGATTTCTGTCTTTACATTTATTATTTTTGCTACATGCCTAGTAGTTTTTACAACTCTATGGAAGTGTAATTAACATTCAGCAAACTTCATGTGTGTGTATATACAACATATATACGCCATCGCCACAATCCAGAGAAGGACCGTAATTATTTACCATCCTCGTTTCCTTTCTTTACAGTCCTTTGTAATCTACCCAAACATCCATGCTGCCCTTCATCCATCCATTCACTACTCTGACTCCCCCAGGAACTACAGACCTACTATACATTTATTTTGTAGTATCTAGAAATACGTGAAATGTATGTGCATGTATGTGTGTATGTATTACAAATAAAACTTCTACAGATGTTCATTTACAGATTTTGTGTGTGTGTGTGCATACCCTGTACACACACACTTTCTTTTGTAAATCCACAGGTGTATATACAACTCACCCCCTTTCATTATATTGGATAGATATGCCACAATTTGTTTACTCATTTGCCTCTTGATATTTATTGGAGACATTTCCAGTTTGGGGATTAGTACAAATAAAACTGCTATAGACATTTGTTTGCAAATTTGGTATGTGTATGTGCCTATCCTGTATATATGTCTCTCTTTTATAAATATGTAGGAGGGGAGTGTCTGGATCACATGGTAGCTTTATGTTTAACTTTAACTGCAAAACTGCTTTCCAAAGTGGTTTTTCCACTTTATAATCTATTTATCACTGTGTGAGACTTCTAGTTGTGTGACATTTCAGCAACCCTTGACATGGTCAGTCTTTTTTTTTTTTTTTTGAGACGAAGTCTCACTATGTTGCCCTCAAGTAGAGTGCTATGGCGTCACAGTTCACGGCAACCTCAAACTCTTGGACTTAAGCAATTCTCTTGCCTCAGCCTCCCAAGTAGCCGGGACTACAGGTGCCTGCCACAATGCCTGTCTATTTTTTGGTTGTAGTTGTCATTGCTATTTGGCAGGTCTAGGCTGGATTCAAACCCACCAGCTCTGGTGTATGTGGGTGGCAGCCTAGCAGATGAGCTACAGGTGCAGAGCCCATGGTCAGCCTTTTTAGTGTTAGCTATAGATATGATAGCAATGTAGAGATCCTAAATTTTATTATTTTCCTGTGAAGAGTGTTGGCTTTTGTTTTAACAGAAAAATACATTAACTTACTCTCTAATTTTGTTCTCCCCGGTGGAGGCCGGGAGGAGCAAAATCTACTTAGTCTCCAATTTTGTTCCCCTCTGTGGGATACAGCAGTTAAAATCTCCACTCAGTTCTTTGAGAATTCCAACTAATGTTTACAGAGAGCTTCCTGTCATCTCCCCTGTGCACAAAGGTTATGTGTCAGAGTTTATATTCATATTTTTGTGCTTTCCTCTTTGTGATTTTCTCATTTTAGAGTTTTGTCCCTTACTTTCCAGCTATCATGGCTACCACAAACTCTTATTATTTGACTCCTACAATGTTCAATGAGCTGGGAATAAATGTCAAAATTATTTTTCATATTTGGTCCAGAGTTTATAGTTGATAAATGCAGGATGATTATTCTGATACAAGCTACTTTTCCATTACCTTAAGCAGAATTCTACATGCCAATGCCAAAACTTTCCAATTTGACTGGCATCTGTGAGTCTCAGAAAGTGAATGGGAAAGAGTTATAACGTGATTGATACTTGTCTTATAAATGAAAACCATCCCATTTGGAGGCTGGTACTCCTTTGCAATTGGAATTTACCTAGGCAACAATATCTTTGTGCTAGAAATTTTGTGTCTGAATTCATGTGAATGGATACACCCATTGTTCACACACAAAGAGCCAATTTGGTGTCTCTTAGGAAGGTATCAGAATAGACAGGGTAAACAATTTTAAATTATGTTACTTTCTGTAGGTATTGGATAAAGAAAAGTGGGAACCAGGATGAAAAAGGAGAAAGCTGCAAGTAACATCCTAGAGCAGAAGTGGGGCAGTCAACTTCCACTTCTGATCTGCTGGTTCTTTTCCATTTACAGTTCATCGAACTTGATTTACAGCTATGCAGCTCTGGTGGCAACTGACCTAACTTGCAGAATGTGTTAAAGGAAGCAAAGAAGAACAGATCAAATTCAGCTTTCACAAAGTTACTTCTGTCTGGCAAATTCTCACTCTTGATTACGGCATAGAATACAAATGATTGAGTGATCTACTCTCGGATCAACAAATCTTCAGTTATCCCTGATGAGTAATCAGAGTTATTTTTATGCAAAGACAGATATTCATTACTATTTGCACTGATAATAATTAGAACATATTAATCTATCTTTATATTTGTATCTCCTGTTCTGCTTGCTAATGGAAACAGGACACGGAATAAAGATGAACAATTTAAGAAATGCGTACTTTAGACATTGTAATTTATGACCTTTCAAAGCATTTCAGCTTTTCTTTCCTTAGTGCATATTCCCGTATTATTTTGTATCTATGTGATTCAGGAAAAGAGACTGATTGAATCTCAAGCCAGTGCATTTTTCTCTATCAAACATAATATTTCATTGGATTTTAAGGAATTTTAATTACTTTAATTCCTTGTTTCTTGGAAGAATGTGCTCAAGGTGATAGTTCAGCCAAGAATCTTTTTCCTTTCCTAATCTTGCTTTTCATTTTGGAAAAGAAATGTTATTGACCTTTATTGAGAACACAGATGCTAAATTGCCGAATGTCCTAAAAGTAGATAGATGTAACTTAAATCACCTCTCCTGTTGGTTTGAACTTTGAGTCTGTTGAGCTATCAATTTGTGTTTGTTAGCATGAATTTTGAAAAGCACATGATGCCGTTTTCCAAACTTTTCCATCCAAAAAGCAGCTTTATCCTATTATTTATTCCTCCCAGGAACTTGTGTTTTAGAAGGTGTTTTGACACACGAAACACATTTTCTAAGACAAAGCTTGTGTTGATTTGTGAAAGCTAAATATACAATTTTGGGAGGGCCTTTTAAATTGTAGAAAATAACTTGTGAGCCTACACTTATTTCTGTTGGGTAAATCAAATAATGTAAGGACCTCCTTAGGGAAGTAGTGAGTAAAATAGCGAGAATACTATAATTGCCTTAATAACAGCATCCATCTTACAGAAACATACTTAAGACGCAGCTTAAATAAAAAGGAGTCCCTCCCAGGACCAGTAAGTTCTGCTGATATACAGAAAAGAAAATCGGCTTCATGTCATAGTCACAAATGATAGCACATGACAGCATCTTATTGAATTTACTTATTTATTTATTTATTTTGCTATTTAAGGAGAAAGGTAAGGTAAAGAAAATCACACTGAACACTAAATAGGTAAGTGCATCTAGATATTCTCAACATTCTTGTTTCCTAAGTTTTCTCTTTTCTTTTCTGTCAGTAGTTTCAGCTTTCATGCGTCTACCCTGATGCAAAAGCTTTCTCCCTATTTAGAGATGTTTGGATGGCACTTTCTAAATAGAGTAATCCCTGTAGTTAAGGTCCTTTATACTATAGTGAAACAGTAAATTTTATATCATGCTCCTTCATACAATTCCCACCACATCTCTGAGGGTGCCCCAATATTGGTGTGCTGCTGTTGGGGTGCTTCATCGATAGCAAGCCCCATGCTGTTCCTACCCCTCTTCTATCCTCCATCAAAACTTATCATTTCTATAATTACCATTACTTTGCAGTAGCACACGGCTAACTCATATGATAAAGGAGCTAATATTTTGTGTCCCTGAGTAGAATATGAGGAAATTTATGATGGCAGAAGTCTCATCTTTATCTCCCATTTTCCCTAAAAACAGGAAATGTCATTAACAATTCAGCCCCCTGCACTTCCCTGAACCTGCTCTTGGTAAAGTGCTGCTGATCTCCTAATGCTGCACAGAATGGGCAAGTTTTAAGCATATCTTACTTGCCGTTTTCGCAGCACTGAGACCTTGCCTACTCTCTGCAATTTTCTCCTCTCTGGGATTTGGAAACATGGTTCTTCCCAGCTCTACTTTTGTATCTCTGAATCTTCTTCCACAAAATTATGGTATTTCCCAAGGTTCTATCCAAGCCATTCTTTTTTATTTTTTTCTTCTATCACTGAATAAACCAACTTATTTCTACGTTTCGGTGCATTTTGTTATCCTAGGCATTCTTGCAACTTTATCTGTCAAACTCACATAGGTCTTTCAAACTCAGTTGCCCGTCAGTTCCTTTCAATGTTGCTTCAACATGATCTCACTTATAAGATAAACAGAATCTAAAAATTTGAATGCCTAGAAGTAGAGTACATGATGGTTTACTACCAGCGGGGGCTAGGTGTTGTTAGTGGGGAAACGGGGAATGTTGGTCAAAGGGTGCAAAGTTCCAGTTAGAAAGGAGGAACAGGCTCTGGTGATACCCGGCAAGACGACTATAGGCAATAAGAGTGAATTGCATATTTCAGATTGCTGAAAGAGTGAATTTTAAACATTCTCACCAAAGAAATGATACAGACGTGAGGTGATAGATGTGCTCATTAGACTGACTTGCTCATCCAGAGTGTGCATGTGTACTAAAGCATCACATCGCCCTCCATATACATACACAATTATTTGTCAGCAAAAATAAAATTTAAGTATACCACAATTTATTGATCCATTCATGGGTCAATGGGCACTTGGGCTTCTTCCATGACTTAGCAATTATGAATTGGGCTGCAATAAACATTCTGGTACATATATCTTTGTTATAGTGTGATTTTTGGTCTTCTGGGTATATACCTAGTGTATATGTACACCATGGAATATTATGCAATAATAATGCTAATGCAAGTTAAACAAAAATGGAGACTTTACCTCTTACATGTTTACATGGATGGAGCTGGAACCTATTCTTCTTAGCAAAGTATCTGAAGAATTAGAGAAAAAGTATCCAGTATACTCAGTCTTACTATGAAACTGAGCCTAAGAAGAAGTGGAAAGGGGAGAGGGAGGGGTGGGGAGGGGGGAGGATGGGTGGAGGGTGAGTAATTGGTGGGACCACACCTATGGTGTATTTTACAAGGGTATATGTGAAATTTACTAGGTATAGAATATAAATGTCTTAACACAATAACTAAGAAAATGCCATGAAGACTGTGTTGACCAGTCTGTTGAAAGAATTTCAAATTGTATGTAAAACCAGTAGATTGCACCCCATGATTTCATTAATGTACACAGCTATGATTTAATTAAAAAAATAAAATAAAAATAAAATTTAAAAATAAGCTCAGGTGAATGCTTCCCTGGTCTTTCTGTATAGAGAAAATCAACCCCTATTCTGTAAGGTCACTGATCTTTATACATACTTCCATTCCTAATCCAGTTACACGATTAACACGCCACTTTTCCCCATGACTCTGGTTGTTACTGGAGGGCAAGTTTGTGTCTTACTGATCTCTGTATCTCTAGTGCCTAATACAGAATGTGGTATTTGATTTACCCACAATAAGTTTACGTTGAATGAATGAGAGAACATATGAATAGATAAGCAAATAAACAAGTAAGACTATTAAATTATAGTGATTCATACTGTCTTAGTCACCACAGCCAGTTTACATAGCTACAGAATAAGTAAGATATCAAAAAGTTCTAGTTCCATACATGTGTAAGTTATAAATTTGACCTTAAAATAATTCCATTATATCTGCTTCCCCAGCATATAAATTCATGTGTCAGCTTAGCAAAGAAGGTCCTTCCCTCTGTTTCTATCAATTTTAAAATTTGTATTTTCTAATAACCCTTAAGAAGTTTTCATTGACACACCCATCATGTCCCCATTATTAATACTATCTTTGCTTATACATTAATTATTTTGTGATATTTAACTACCTTTACCTATGTGAATTCATTTGGGTGTAAATTTAATCTGACGAGAAAGCAAAAAGAAATACAAGAAAAGATACTACTGACTTTAAAAAAATAAAATATAATAATTTGTTTTCACATATTAATATAATCAAGCTTTCAACATTAGGAAAAAAGTGCATTTATACCTAATGGTTACAGATTTTAGGAAAATAGTTATGATAAATAAAGATTGTGTTCAATAATACATTTAAGATAATTTCTTAATGAGACCCTAAGAAGACTCTGGAGATATTGACAATTCTTATCATAAGATTTAACACAATTAGAGAAAAGAGAATACTTCCACACTGCTGGTGAGAATGCAAGCCAATATGTTCCATTTGGAAAGAAGTTTAGAGAATACTCAGTGATCTAAAAGTAGAACTGCCATTTGATCCTACAATTCCTCTACTAGGTATATATCCAAAAGACCAAAAATCACTTTGCAACAAAGATATTTGCACCAGATTGTTCACTGCAGCTCAATTCATAATTGCCAAGTCATGGAAGAAGTCCAAGTGCCCATTGATTTATGAATGGATTAATAAATCGTGGTATAGGTATACCATGAATACTATGCAGCCTTTAAAATAGATGGAGACTTTACCTCTTTTATGTTTACATGGATGGAACTGGAAAATATTCTTCTTAGTAAAGTATTTCAAGAATGGAAGAAAAAGTATCCAATGTACTCAATACTTTTATGAAACTAATTTGTAATTACTTACTCTTATGAAAGATAGATCACAACTATAGCCCAGGATGAAGGAGAGAAGTAGAGGGGGATGGGAGAGGAGGGAGGAGGTTCTGTAGAGGGACAGTAAACAGTGGGAACACATCTATGGAGCATGTTGTAAGGGTACAAGTCAAATCTACCAAGGATAGAACATAAATGTCTTAACACAATCATTAAGTAAAGGAGGTGAAAGCTATATTAATTAGTTTGATGCAACCATTCCAAATTTTATTTAAAAAATCAACACAATGTACCCCACAAAATGCATAAATCTATTCATGATTATATGTATATGACTTAATAAAAGGAAAAAATATATATAATAAAATGATCGCTAAAAAAATGATTTAACAAAATTAACAACACTATACCAGCCATTTCTAAGAATTACATTTGGTCACCATAAAAGGAGCAAAGCTGACGAAAACGATAAATCCTTGGATTACACCATCTCATATATCTTAAGATCAGTCATTCTCCCATTATTTAATTTTTGGGAAATAATGAATTTGGAGTAATGGGGGTCTCTCTTGACATGTTGAGTTTTGAATATCTCTGGGGATGAAAAAAAGATAAATTTTACTATCAGAATCTTTCTACAGTTACATAAAATGTTTCCATTGATTATAATCACTTGGCTAAGCAAGAGAAAATAAAATGGTTTTCTTATTATAACATTATATCCAGAGTACATTATGTGGGTGCCAATAACTCTCCAAGTTCATTGAAACTAAGAAGAATTATATTGCAACATGCAAACAAATAATTTGCCATGATTGCTGCTTATTTTCAAGCACATCCTTATATATTATTAGCTCCTCTTCTTTAAGATAGGACTTGTTTTGTACTTCATAACTATATGTCAAAAATGAAAATATAATTTTCTGAAGTGGATTTACACAGTACGTCAAAGCAGTAACAGCCTTATTTATCTTATTGAATGAGCAGGACTTATTGGGAAGAAAGAAATTCTTTCTCTATTTTTTTCCCTGAATCTGCTTTGTAGAAAAAATTATAAGGAAAAGAAATAAACGCCCAATTGCTATTTCTAGCAATATTAAGTAAGCAAAGAATGGCAGCTGAGGAAAAGAAAAAACAAAATAGTAATAAGTATTTTGGTTACCTTAACAAGATAGTGCAGAGAAGATTTCCAGAAACATCCCAAAGGAGTGAATCACATTTTTTTGAATATACTCACAGCATAGACAACAACTCATAAAGATTTCCCTGGAGATTTCTGTAACAGCCATAATGACACATCTTGTAAGTTCACATACGACCCTAAGATATAACCATGAAGTTGTAGTTTTTATCATATTCCCAGAAGTGTCTGTCCTTAACTCAGTACCTAGAACTGGCTTTGCCATAATCATTAAAATTCTAAATTCAGTTCATTAGATATGGCTGTACTGAGTCAATTAAGAAGTTGAAGAAATTCCTTCAGATTTATAAATTTTGCTGTGTACTATCTACATGTCCAAAGACCAGGTCAATTGGAATATAAGAATGTGGGTCCTTGCTCAGCTCACAGTCTTTCTAACCCAAGAAAGCAAAATATTTTAAACAGCAAGACAAATGCAAAATTTGGAATGATATCAAAGCTGAGGATAAAGCATAGAGATGGAATAAAATGCCTTAAAATTGTTGTGTCCATTGGGCAGCACCTGTGCCTCAAAGGAGTAGGGCAATGGCCCCATATACTGGAGGTGGTGGGTTCAAACCCAGCTCTGGCCCAAAACTACAAAAAACAAACAAACAAACAAAGAGGTTGTGTCCATTTATTCTTGAAAGGTCAGTGACCCCCTGGTAAAAGAAAAGGAATGTAAACACAGCAAAGAGGCTGTCAGGGTTATGGAAAGAATTTTGATAATTATAAGAGTCAACTTAGATCAACATCCACTAATTCTTAAAAAAAAAAAAAAATTACCCAAAAGAATATATACAGACCTCATAATACACAACTACAATAATCTAAATAAATAACTTATAAGTCATAATTACAGTGGAAATGACATTGTGGTACCAAAGAGAAGAGATATAAATTGTTACATGTTATCAGGAGGGACTACACTGCAACACCCTCTAGAGAGATCATTGTCCTTTGCAGAAGGCTCTTGGAACTGCTTATCGCCCAACATAGTAATCTTTTCTATTTCTGAGGAAGGAATAAATCTCACACACACACACATAGAAAGAATAATTTTCACTTTAAGTCTCCCAAGAATGATTAAAATGTTACTGAGACCACCGTAAGAGTTTAACATTTTCCTGGACAAAGGCCACGTAGACACAGAGAATGAACAACTGAAAATTGATTTAAGAGTCTTGTTGCCACATGTGGAAGCATGGTAAATTTTCCCATGTACATACTCCAAGAAAGGAAATGAGGTGAATCTTGGGGAAATGATCTCATACTTCTAGTGAGATTTTAATTTTAGACTATTTAAAGTGACGTGAAGGCATCGTGTCAGAAGTCTCAAAACACATAGATGAATAGGTATGCTTAAGGTGTATGCAATTGTCCACGTTAAATAAAACACTTTGTGAGATTATTCAGTCCCTTACTCAACAGATTTAGAGAAAATCATGCAGATCAATAATTTTTTAAAAGAAACTGGACAGGACATTACCAAAAGATGAATAGATTAACTAGTTAGGTTTCTGGGTTTTATTTATTTACTTTTTAATTTACATTCAAGTGATACCATATAGATCAAATTTAAGAACAATTAACTAGTAAATGCTCTAAATCAATTTCCTTGAAAATCCACAGAACATATATTTATGAGTAAAGTATCTCAAGAATGGAGGAAAAAATATGTAATAAGTAATTCTATGAAAACTACTTATATTTACTCACACTTAGTTATGAAAGATAGAACACAACTATAGCCCAAGATGAAGGAGAGAACTGGAGTGGGAATGGTGGGGAGGGGGGAGAGTTGATAGAGGGAGGGTAAATGGTGGAACCACACTTATAGAGCATACTGCAAAGATGTGAGTCAAATTAAACATAAGTGTAGAACATTTATTTTGTGTAGAACATAAATGTC